>JAVJIF010030184.1:0-24184 GCA_038442645.1 Agave tequilana
TTGTAGCACTAACTCTAAGTGATGAAGACATTGATCAAATGAATCTCCGTAGATGGAGAAGTCATCCATGAAAATCTCAAGAAAACGTTCCACCATATCAGAAACAAACTAAGCATGCACCGTTGGAACGTTGCAGGAGCATTGCACAATCCAAAAGGCATGCGCCTATAAGCAAAGGTTCCGAACGGGCAAGTGAACGTTGTCTTTTCCTGGTCTTCTGCAGCAATGGGGATTTGATTGTATCCCGATTACCCATCCAGAAAGCAGTAGTACTCATGTCAGCCAAACGCTCAAGCATTTGGTCGATGAAGGGTAGCGGGAAATGGTCTTTACGGGTAGCAGCGTTCAACTTCCTGTAGTCGATACAAACACGAACCTTGGTAGGCAATCTTGTTTGTACCAACTCTTTTTCCTCATTTTCTACTACCGTAAAGCCAGCCTTCTTTGGGACCGCATGAACCGGGCTAACCCATTGGCTATCAGAAATGGGATAAATAATCCATTATCTAATAGTTTCAGAATTTCGGCCTTCACTGCCTCTTGCATGAGAGGGTTAAGCCTACGTTGTGGGTCCCTCCTAGGGGTTTCTTCATCGACTAAATGAATCCTGTGTGCTGCACTATGGCTGGACTGATTCCTTGATGTCCTTCATTGTCCGTCCAATGGCTTCCTTATGTCTTTCCAGAATAGACATTAAGCTGTCCTCTTGTTGCGCAGTCAGGTGGGATGCTATGATGACTGGCAAGGTGTCCTTTCCACCCAGGTAGGGTACTTGAGGTGTTCAGGCAGTCTTTAAGCTCTAAGGAAGGTGTTTCTTTATTGAGGCAATCTCTGGGCTTTCAATCCTAGGATACGGTACACTGGGGCTTGATGCCCAATCCACTGCTGAATCTACGATCTGGTCTAAATTGAATTCCTCATCCTCCAGATCGAATTCTGCCTCAGTCTCTATCTCCAAGCATTCCCCATGCTCACTGGTCAGGTTTTCAATGGAATTGACCTCAAACGTCTGATCATTGACATCCCTAGGTGTCTTCCAAGATTGAAGACATTGACTTCCTTCGTCATGTCTCCGAAAGTTAATCGCATGGACCCATTCCTACAGTTAATTATGGCATTGGCTGTAGCTAGGAACGGGCGCCCTAAGATGACGGGAGTCTGAGACCTAAGATTTGACACAGGTTGGTCTCTAGAACAATGAAGTCAACGGGTAAATGAAATCCCCGACCCGGATGAGGACGTCTGTGATTTCCCCTTTCGGGATCTTCACAGAACGGTCAGCTAGCTGAATGGTGACTCGAGTTGGGCTTAGCTCACCCAACCCAAGTTGCTGGTACACAGAGAGAGGTAGCAAGTTGATACTTGCTCCCAGGTCAAGAAGCGCTCTACTGATTTCGGTCTGTCCTATGGTGCAGGAAATGGTGGGACATCCGGGATCCTTGTACTTCACCGGAATGGGACCAGACAGAATTTCGCTTATGTTAGTGGCCAAGAACACTTTCTTGGGCACATTGGTCTTTCTCTTCTTAGTACACATATCCTTCAGAAATTTGGCATAAGGCGGGACTTGTTGGATAGCGTCTAGAAGTGGCACATTCAATTTAACCTGGTGGAACATCTCTAGCATTTTCTCCATGTGCATGTTTTTATTGTTGTTCCTAAGCCTATTGGGAAAGGGTGCTACAGGCTTATGAACTTGTTCAGCAGCTTGGTCCTTATCAGATGTTTGTGGAGCGGATTGGGAGGCACTAGCAGAAGTGGAGGCTTGATTGGGATCAGGATGGACTGGACTCTTTGGTTGGTAGACCTGGTTGTCTACCTTCTTTCCAGATCTCAGTGTGTGAATAGCATTACAGTGGTTGAGAGATGAATCTTGAACTTCATATGCTTGGTTGGAGGTTTTTGGGTTAACTAATGGCTGACTAGGCAAGGTACCCTTAGGTCTCTCACTTAGGGAGCTAGCTAACTGGCTCATCTGCAATTCCAACCTAGATATGGCTTGTGAATGACTGTTCAGAGTTTGTCCCTGGTTCTGCATGAAAGCAGACTGGGACTTAATGAAAGCCTCAATGCTCTCCTCCAATTTATTGATTTTCTTTTCCATTGGAGAGCCTTGGGAGGAGGAAGATGGGGCTTGACTGGGAAAAGGTGGTGGAGGAGCAGGATGGTGAAAGTTGTTGGAGAAATTGGGCCTGAGAGGATTGTTTGGGGCCCAGGAGAAATTGGGATGATTCCTCCAACCGGGATTGTATGTCTGTGAGTAGGGGTTGTGAAGCGGCCGTGAGTAAGCCGCGTTCATGTGTTCCTGTGGCACTTGTTGGGCATGGAAAACAGGGCACTCTTCGAAGACATGGTTCGGTGCCTGACAATATGAACAACCCGGATTGTGAATTGGTGGTGGGTTGATCTGGTTGACACTAGCAGGCTCTTTTGTTTCTAGAGCCTCTATCCTTCTCATCAGGGTAGCAATCTTGCCTCAGCAGCTATGGATGTTTCTAAAGATAGGAGCCCTCCTCTTGAAGCTATAGACTGTGAATTCCTAGGTTTCTCTGAGGCTGGCTCCCACTGTAGGGTTTTCTCAGCTAAGTCCTCAAATAAATCTCAACCCTGATTCTCATCCTTCTGCAAGAACCCTCCCTGACACATCGTTTCTAACAGGGTCTTAGTCTGATAGTCTAGACCATCGTAGAGAATCTGGCACTGACGCCATTTCTCCACACCGTGATGAGGGCATTGAGCTAGGAGATCTTTGAATCGCTCAAAGTATCTCCAAAGGGTTCGCTCGGGTCTTGCTTAAACTGCATGATGTTCTTCCTAATGAGGGCAGTTTTGTGAATTGGGTAAAATTTCTTCAAGAAAGCCTTGACGAAATCATCCCACGTAGTGACTGAATCTGCTGCCAGACTGTACAACCATTTCTTAGCTAGATCCTTTAGGGAAAAAGGGATGAAACGTAACCTAACGGCATCGTCTCCTAGCTGGGGTATTCGCATCATGAGGCATACTTCTTCAAATTCCCTAACAAAGAAGTATGTGTCCTCTGATTCTAAACCATGGAATTTCGGAAGAGTGTTAATGAATTGGGGCTTTAACTCGAAATTATTTCCGTTTGCTTCAGGAAGTTTTATGCAAGATGGAAGTGAAGTTCTTATCGGGTAAAATCTATCCTGAAGTGTGCCATCACCGGTTCTGGATGCAAGGGTAACGAGGTGTTTCTTGTTAATCTGGAAGTTGATGGATCTCTCCACCACTCTTGCATTCAGCATACCACAACCAACGTGAAAACAACAAACAATCGAAAAAAGAATAAAAAACAAACAAAAGAGAGAAAAACAACCACAAGCCTTAGTCTAAGGTACCTGGACCTAGACGACTCCTAACTGGTCGATTCTCCGGGGAAGGTTGTTGTAGGAACTCGACTACAAGCTAATCGGCCAGGAAAGGGCAAAGCTCGGGGGGAGGTCTCCGGGCGGAGCCACGGGCCTAATTATGCCAAAACCACGGAGCTTTCGAGGCTTTACCTCTAAATCCACTTTCCTAGACACCGATTTTGCAGGAGTAAAGTTCTTACAATTTCCAACCTCGGTTAATCTCTTAGTGAGTCCGAGATGTCCCTAGGGCCAACGTCTATTGATTTTTAATTAAGGCTTGGAAAAAGTGAGTGCACTTGGAGATGGTTTTTGGGCTAAGGAAGGGTGATGAAACCCCCACCTTATCTTGTTTATTTGGGTTTTGCCCTTAAAGTCAATTGTGCAAGTGTACAGTTTATTCACAACAAGGTAACACTCAAAGCGGTAAATCACTTCAAAATGTTGGTCCTAATCTATATGAATGCACACGTACCTTGTCTCCAGCACTCTTCAACAGAAATTGAAATAAATTGAAATAGACACGTGCCCTAAATGCAAACGTCTAATTCAAATTTTAATTAAGCAACAAGTAAATTTCTGTTGAATTTATTACACATGCATATGGTGAAGCATCCAAGGAAACTAGAAATTTTGAAAGCACTTTTTTTTTTTTTTTTTTAGCGGCGCTCGCAACCCTGCAAACAAGTATTTTAGTACTTCAATCGGAAAAACTCGTTTTTACACGAATTTTCCGAGGGCAAATAAATCCTCGCGCAATGTCCTTGGCCACCTCTTTTGCTTCCCTTGAGAGTGAGCTCCTTGGTACTTCTCCTACACAAAAGAAAAAGAACAATCTTTAGTAGTGAACAATAAAGCCGTTCCCTCCCCGGCAACGACGCCAAAATTTGGTCGCGTAAAAGCAAGTATTAATAAGAGAAGGAAGTGTGGGCTGATGTTACTGCTTTTGCGATTCTTCCGTAGTAGCGAGTGGCTATACGGGTCGTATCCACAAGGAGGGAGAGCGATAGAAGCTTGATGCGGCTTTCAAAGTTCAAGAAGAAAGAAAGTTCTTGTTTCCAAATAAAGAATTTGAAAAGTGAAAACAAGTATTTTTAGAAATTGTTGGAAAACGTTTGTTGGTTTGTAAAAGTGATTTTTTTTTTCTTAGTTGTAAAAATGCATGGCTAACTTTCTACTAAGTGCTCCCACTAATTTCTAACTTTTTGAAGATAGCCTCACGATGGATCATAGGCAAACAAGACACTTGTGCATTGAACTAATCACGTGAAAATCGAGTGAGAGTTCATCCTATAACTTAGCCTTACACGGCAAAAACTCGAACATTCCCATATCAAGATCCGTTAGAAGGCGAGAATAAGGGAAGACTCGAGTGCACTATCGGTATCGGCAAAGTTTAGAAGGAAAAGAGTCTAACAAGTAAAACACAACTCATAGATCATCAAAACGAATTAAGTATGAAATATAAGAAATAGATACTTGTAGATAAATTAGAATTAGAACCCTCGTCTTAAGATGCCATAACTCTCATTTGGCACAAGGCTTTGTTTGGCAATATTGACTCATACGGGTTATCAAACAAGTGTTAGAAATTAGTGGGTTAGTAATTAGTTAGCCATGCTATGAAAAAGTTAGTTAGCCATCAATAAAGAAGCAACAAAGTAAAAAGGGGTAAAAGGGAAGGGGGAGTTACACTACAACAAAGTAAAAGAAGTAAAGAAGAAAGAAGAAGTTACACTACAACAAGGAAATAAAAGTAAATGCAAAGACAAGTAAATGAAGAAGGAAGAGAAGTAGTACTTGTATTATCTTGTCACCCTTCAAATACAATACTTTACACACTCTCTCTCTTTCCCTTAATGGCTAAGACCTAAAACTAGAAGAAGAACTACAACAACAACAACAAACTAAAGACAAGACTACAACTTTTGCCTAAACTCCAATCTGCTTGCATTCGGGACCCCAGGGGGGCTATTTATAGACTCCAGGAGAAAGGGGGCCACGTGCACTGCACGTGGCCAAAAAACTGGGCGCGCGCGCTCCAACTTTGCCGCGGAATCGCGGCAAATGCCGCGATTCCGCGGCAAAGTCAGGGCGCGCGCGCCCATTTTTGGGTAGCGTGTCCCCCATACTGGCCTCTGGTCGTCTGGGTTCCGGGATTTGCGATTTGACCCCCTATACTGACCAGATCTTCACTCTAAAGTCAATGGCTAGTTGGTAGGCTTTTAATCACCAATTAAATGGTGATTTTGGTCTTCTTCTTCCTTTGCACACCATGGACCTAGAGTCAAGCAAGCAAGGTATTATTAGCAGAATTTTTTATCAAATAAATATGAGAATGTGATGAAAATTATGCAAAATTAGAGACTAATCACTTGTACACTCAACAACAACAACTAAGGTAAAGTAGAAGAGGAAAACGAAACAAAGGAAAATACAAACATAAAAAGAACTTTTACCTTTATTAATTGCAGAGACAATGGAAGAAAGGAGTAGGGTACATCGTCGGTGTCACTCTCAACATCAGCCCCTCTCTCTTACTTACATGAATCTTCTTCTACCCTAAGTACATACAAATTACATAAAAAGAAAAGAAAAACCTAAACTATAAGAATTAAAACTAGGCAAAATCCTAATCTGCATGGTCGTCCCTTTGCCTTTGAGTGCAGGTATTTATAGGAGAAATGGAGAGGGTAGAGGAGTACGAAGATAAGTAAATCTGGCATTTTTGAACTCCCTTATCTTCAAACTTGATTTGAGGTGGATATTCAGTTCTGATCTGCAGTTTGTTGGCGTGTTGATTGCTGAATATCACTTATCAAATGATAGAATTAGAAATAATGATCAACATAAGAATTGTAGGTCTGTCAGTCTGCTTTCTGGATCATCTTGAATCATCAGAATTGAGATTCTGTAGCAAAAGTTATGATTCGAATACTAAAATGTATCCAGTCAGAATCTGAATCAAACTTGCTTCACCGATCGATTCTGAGAGGATTCTTCTCAACCAGTTTTCAACCTCTTGATTTTGCCCTGATTCATTGAGTTTAAATTAATCTGATTTAATTCTGAATTTGGTGGGCTTTGGGCTCATTTCTCTTCATCTCCTTAAAGAATGGGCCTGCAAATAAATTAAACAATTAATTAGGACAATGCAGGCTTTTATTCTTTAATAAGTATGGAAATATGACACTTAAATATGTAACATTAGCGACCAATCAGCAGGCTATGGGGAAGAGTTCAAAGATGCGGGGAAGGGCGGTCTTCCCTGAGCCGGGGAGTTTTTGAGTGGCTGGCAGTATCCGGCCTTCAATTTGTTGTACAGAAGCGGGGATACCTGCTACCTGGAGCCCTATGTTCCAAGTCGGTTGCCCGTCAGTTTGGGTATGACCAACTGTACGTGGGCAACCCGAATCTCAATCTGGCTTTCATGGGGAGCCTTATTGATGGGGCCGTGCCTGGCGATTCTTTACCGCAGGCGGTACCGGGGCGCGGCTGCGTACGCCGTTAAAGAATCCCAATCTCCTAATGACCCTGTGTTTTTGCCAGTGGTACGCCACTTCCAACTCCACACCTCTCGAATTCAAGGTGAACAGTTCTGGTGTGAAGTTAATTTCTCAGCGGCTGAGACAGAAGGCTTCTGATAAAAGGGAAGGCAAAAAGGGTTCGCACTCCAGGTATAGAGGAGTTGTTGCTGTGGAAGACAGCGAGGCTTCAGATGCCGAGAGTCCTCGCTTCGAGGTGGGAGCGGGGGCTGAGACTCCTGCAACTGGCTCTGGTGTGATGGGGACGGCTCCCTCTCGTTGTATAGAAGAAGTGGAGGAAGAGGATTCCGAAGTCCACTTCAAAAGAAAGTGGGCAGGTAGCTCTCGTAGGAAATCATTGGCGAAGAAGCCCCGCCGCCAAGCTCCTACGATTGTCGTTGAGGGTCATCCCTCTACAACGATTCCTCCTGCTGCCCCATTAGCAGCTGAACGCTGAGCCGACTAGCGGTGAATTCGCTCCGGGTCTGGGTAAGATTAACCCTATCCATATAATACGCTTTTTGTGTGTTCCCATTGACTTATTATCAATTCTTCTTGATTGTAGGAGCTGAGGCAGCTGGAGAGCAAGGGGAACATTATGATCCCCTATTTACTTATGGAGCTGAAGCTGGTTCCTTTGACCGTCCGGAAGAGTCCGGGGGTGATGTAGCCGATATTGGTCCCTCGGGCGCTGGGACTTCTAAAGGAAGTCCTGTGGCATCGAGCTCTATTGGGTGGTCCACAGGATACTCGGCAAGCGAAAGCGAGCCGGCTTTTGTGCTGATTCTGCCAAAAATTTTCCGATGGAGCCCCTGGAGACTGATGTGGCTAACGATATGTTTGAGGCGACATCATCCTTTGGTATTGTCCTAACCTCTTGGCTTCTTTTGCATGTAGTGTCCCGACTAACCGCAGTCTTGTTACAGGTGTTCGGCCTCAAGATGCATCAGCTTTAAGAGAGCGGGAGATCTCCCCGAAGGGTCAAGGGTGACGCGAGCGCTTCGACCGCGGCTGATGCTGCTGTGCTGGATGCTCTGTATGGCGACCTACCTTCTTATCGGCCAAGTCAGCCGAAGGACCAGAGGTTGAAGGGGGAGCAGTTTCCGGAGGTGTCCTCACTCCTAGCTATATCAACGAGTGAGGTGCCGACAATTTTGCCGAGTGCGGAGCTGAGGGTGATTACGAGCCCTACTTCCCCAACTCTGGTAGTTAAGCCTGCTGTTTAGGAGATGGTTGTCAGCCCTACCTCAGCGGTGGCTAGCGCACTGATTTCCATGAAGACTCCACAGAGACCACTGAGAATCTGCCTGCTGTTGATGTTCCCACTGTTCTTTCCACGATAGTGTCGCCCAGGCTGGTGGATTTCTCTGAGGTTACCTCCCTACCAGAAGTGGCTGAGTTGAGAACGACTATATAGGTGACCTCGTCGATAGCTTTTATAAAGGCTTAGGGCGAACTATCGACCTGGTTATAAAGGGCTCGACTATGCCGTTCTCAAAGTTAAAGGTGGTCCTCTCCCGTGGCATCGAAAGTATTTGGGATTTTGAGGGTATCACCAGGCTACTGCTTTGGAACTCCTGGTGGATGAACTTGAGAAGGATGTAGAGGAATGGCGTCGTCTCCGCTGTTTGGACCTGGAGTCTTTAGTTGATGAGCGGTTCACGTGTCTTGTCGCTCAAAAGCACGAGGCCCGGCTTGCTGCTCAAGAAGCTGTTGAGGCTATTTCTTCTGACTTGAAATCCTTGGAAACAAGGCAAGCGGAAGTTGGCAATGCTATTGACGCCTCCACCAGTGCTCTTCTTGACGCTAAGACAAGATGGGAAGGCTGAGGAAATGATCAGGAAAGCAAATCTTATCTTATCCAAGGCTAAACTGGTGCGTCTTGAAGAAAACTGCGCGGCTTGAGCAGCTTAGGCTCAAAATGAAGAGCTCTCACAGCAGGGACTGTCACAGAGGGCAACTTTGGCGGAGGTTGAAGCTCGTCTGACCCGGGCAATGGATTTCAATGAGGCCGAGCTGAGGTCGCAAGCGCTTGCCCAGGCTGCTGATGACAGGAGGACGAGGCTGGATCCCTTGGAGAGCGGCTCAGATCTTACTGTGCGCGCCTGTAGCTCCATGTACTTTATCCTTTTGGAATGAATAAAATTTTTTCTTCTTCTGAATTGTGGTTCCAAATTGTATTGCAATTTCTTGAGAACATAGTTCTTGTTGGGTTGGATGATGAGACTTGGCTATCTGTCAGTTCAGAGGTCACGATGACATAACTGGTTGAGACGTCACCAATCTCAAGATTAGCCCTCACAGGACTAAAGGGGTAATACTTGCCTTTTGTAAATGTCAGCAAGTATGGTTGAGACCTGTCTTTTGTAAATGTCGACAAGCTCGAAATTGAGACTTGGCTGTCTGCTGGTTCAGAGGTCGCAATGACATAACCGATGGAGACGCCACCAAGCTTCAAAAATTGGTGATACTCGTCTTTTGTAAATGTCAACGAGTATCGAGACCTGTCTTTTGTAAATGTCAACAGGGCTCCTAATTGAGACTTAGCTGTCTGCTGGTTCAGAGGTCGCGATGACATAACGGTTGAGACGCCACCAGCTCAAGAATTGGTGATACTCGTCTTTTGTAAATGTCAACGAGTATCGAGACCTGTCTTTTGTAAATGTCAACAGGGCTCAGGGTTGAGACTTGTCTGTCTGTTGGTTCTGAGGTCGCAATGACATAACCGATTGAGACGCCACAAGCTTAAGAATTGGTGATACTCGTCTTTTGTAAATGTCAACGAGTATCGAGACCTGTCTTTGAAAATGTCAACAGGGCTCGGAGTTGAGACTTGTCTTTGTAAATGTCAACAAGCTCGAAATTGAGACTTGGCTGTCTGCTGGTTCAGAGGTCGCAATGACATAACCAATTGAGACGCCACCAAGCTCCAAAATTTGTGATACTTATCTTTTGTAAATGTCAATAAGTATCGAGACCTGTCTTTTGTAAATTTCAACAAGGCTCAAGGTTGTAATGGAAGTTGGGAGAAGGTCTCGTTTTCACGGGGAGAAACGAGGAATCACTGCCAGAGGTTTAATGTTAACGTAACAGCGAGATGCGTATGGGGGCCCTACCATTCTATGGATGAGAATTGGTAAGTGATTTTGGAGGTCTCGTTTTCACAGGGAGAAACGAGAGAATTGCTGTCATAGGTTTAATGTTAACGTAACAGCGAAATGTATATGTGGTCTTACCATTCTATGGAAAAGAATTGGTAAGTGATTTTGGAGGTCTCGTCCTCACGGGGAGAAACGAGGGAATTGCTGTCATAGGTTAATGTTAACGTAACAGCGAAATGCATATGTGGTCTTACCATTCTATGGATGAGAATGGTAAGTGATTTTGGAGAGGGAATCAAAGGGAACTGGTCCCTTAGGATTTTTAGCAAATCCCCAGCTGTCAACGGGTTTGATATGCCTTTACCAACTACCGTTTGAATTGGGCTAGCCATGCTATTCCCCTCAGCATGATGAGTTGTCGAGGACTTATGTTGGACTTAAAAGCCAACATTTTCCTCTGTCCTTAATCGTTAAGGATATTGGATGGTCTGGTTAACGTATGTGTAACCCTGTCTCTCTTTTAAGACAACCAGTACACGGCCAGGTTCCTACTGGTTTGATGTTGTGTGATCTCGCTTGGAGGAAGAGAAAGGCTCTCTTTGTGTGTACTTTGGACACGAAGATCTTGATCAGAGGTGTAGTGTTAACTTGATCATGAGAAGGATCCTTGATTAAGGATAATACTTCTTTAAGAACTTGCCATTGATCGGCATCATGAGTAGGTCGCCATCTGAAGTCATGAGGCGGTACGCTCCGTTTGAATAGACTGTTTCTATTACGAACGGTCCTTCCATTTAGGCTGAAATTTGCCTTTAGTTTTGTGCGTCATAATCATCGGTCGTCTAACGGCTAGAACCAGGTCTCCTTTCTGGAAGACCCTCTGTTTGACCTTTTGTTGAAGGCCTTTGAGATTCGAGCTTGATATAGCTCAATATGTTGCTGGGCTTAAAGTCGCTTCTCATCTAAGGCTTCGAGCTCTTGAAGACGCAATCGATCATTGTCCTCTAATGTGATCTTAGTGGTCAGAGCGCTCGCAATGATGGCATCTGGATTTCCAACGGGATGACTGCTTCGCACCCATATACCAGGGAAAAGGCGTATTGCTTGTTGGTGTCCGAACCGTGGTTCGGTAGGCCCAAAGACATTCACCAAGCTTGTCGTCCCAATCTCGCTTATTCGAGGAGACGAACTTCTTGAGTAGCTTAATGATCGTTTTGTTGAAGCCTCCGCTAAACGTTAGCGGCAGGATTATAGGCGGTTGAAGCCACATTCTGAATTCGGATTTATTGCAGAACCGATAGAATACTTGGCTAAGAATTGGGGACCGTTGTCGTGGATGATCCGCCTAGGGACACAAATCGATGGATGACATGGTGTTTGATGAAATTAACCACATTAGAGGTTGACTTCAACCAGTGGTATAGCCTCTTGATTATACCATATATTTGCATTTTATACCGCCTTTATACTTGCATATTGCATATTAAATATGATTTTAACCCATGTTTTCTCTAATTTTGCAGATCTCCACTTTAAAAGAGGAAAAGTAATTAACCACCTTAATTAGTGATAATTAAGGGGGTTAATAAAAATTAGCCAAAGAATCAAATCAGATCTCACCAGAGATCTGAGCGCCAACTGCAAGATCCAACCAGTCCACGTGGCCAACAACTTAACACCAGATCCCACCAGAAAGATCCGAGCCAACGGCCCAGATCTGGCGGCAATCTGGCGCAATCCGCGGCAATCCGAGGGCCGTTGGGCCTCGGATTTCGTGCCAACGGTTAAGATCTGATGAGATTCTCAACTTTGCCTATAAATACCTGATCAGAGATCTGTGCGAGCTCGAGTGAAGAGAGAGGGAAATTTTGGATTAGTTGTAATTTTTGTTTTAGGATTCTAGTTCTTCTCTCCTTCCTCCTTGATCTCTAGCTAAATTGAGAGAGAGTTCTTCACTTTGAGAGTTTGTAATCAAGACTTGTGACAACCTTGAAGCAAAGATTCAATGGAGCTCTCATCTTCTTTTTACTAGAATTGAGTATGCTTTCTCTTCTTATGCTTTTAATTCTTGCATTCAATTTCTAGTTCTAGTTTAATTCTAGTTGAGTTGTTTAGATCTTTGATTTCCATGGAGAATTCTTGCTTTGTTGTTAGTGTAATGGAAGGCTAGTTTCTTGAATGCATGGCTAGCTAAGCTCACCTAGCTACTACTAGCTCTCGTTGATTGTAACTTCAATTCTTGCATGCTTTCAAGTTTCTTGTGAATTCTAATGGAGAATGTTGTATCCTTGGGTGATTGCTTGTAAGATCTCTGATGAATTGTGTATCTCTTATAAAGAGCATTTGATTGGATCAAAAGGTTGGATTACCATTGGTTATGTCATTTGATTAGCAAGAACAACTCAAGCACTTCAAGCTAACTTTGTAGTTAAGCTTTGAAGTCCTAAAGAGTTTGATTCTTCTCACCTTTGCATTAAATGAGTAACAAGCCTATATTTCCTCATTGCACACCTAGTAAGAGAACCTAGTATTCAAGAAGAGCATTCTAGCCAACTCACTAAAAGGAACACTAAGTCTTCAAGGAAGAATACCACACATTTGAACTTGCAAGTCATTCTCAATTGTCTATGATTCTTGATAGGACAAATATTGCAATCAACAAAAGAGGTAGTTGTTAGCAAGGAGGTTGAGTAATGCTAGCCATGCATCTTTCTAATCAAGAGAGTTTACACATTTCATTCTAGTATTCTTTTCTTTTCTTTACTTCATCACACTTCATTCATTGCACTTCTTTTTCACAATGCACCACCACCAATCCACAACTTCTTGTATATTGTTTTCTCTTGTGTGATTAACAAAGAAGAGTATTGTTTCTTGTCTCACTAGTATCGTGAAAGCTTCTACGCTTGCTCTCCTCGTGGTACGACTCGTTTTAGCTACTTTCTATAACGAAAGATTGAAACAAGGTATAATTCTTACATATTCAAAGTAAACAAGATCAAAGGTGAATTCTAAACCCTAAACCATCTCTTAAATACCTGATTCTTGTACAAATACATCATATACCTTGTAAATCTCAATCAATTTTTGGCGCCGTTGCCGGGGAGAGCAACGGTATTTTTACAAGTGAGAACTTAACAATATATCTTCTCTGTTGCAGGTACAGGTTGAAGATACAGGAATATTGCACAGCAGAATCATATAAGTGGACCTGGGCCTCTGCTCTCGAAAGCAGAGACCAGGATCCCTCCAAAGTGCCGCGTTTCCACGGCAAAAGCCAGGAAAACGCGGCACAGAGGAGTTCACTACTAACCAGTTTTCTGCAGGGCCTGCTGCTTTGCTAAAAACTGCTGCCTATATACCTGAAATCTTGTATTTTTCACCTGATACTTGTTAATCAACAGTAAAAGATTGGTTGTTAATTGATAAAAAAATTGTTTAGACATCTTGCATTATAGGCACGAGTCTTTCAATTTATTTCAATTTACTGTTGAAGAGCGCGTGGGACAAGGTACGTGAAGCATAGCATATAGACTAGGACTCACTCGTTGTATGCTTTAATTCTGCTTTGAGTGAATTTTGGTTGCTTATATCGTACACTTGCACGAATCAACGATAAGGGCAAATCCCATAACAAAGATAAGGTGGGGATTTTATCACCCCTTCCTTAGCCCACAAACCATTCCCCACGCATTCACTATCCTAAGCTTCTAATTAAAAATTGATAGACGTTGGCCCCTAGGGACATCTGGACTCGCTTAGGAGATTTTCCTAAGGGGGAAAAGTGTTGGAAAGTGACTTCTGTGTAATCGGTGTCTAGGAAAGGGGTTGAGGGCCGAAAACCGAAGGGCGGTGGTTACTTAATTAAGGAACGTCTTCGGACGGAAAACCTCCCACCAACCTTACCCTTCCCTGGCCGATTTGCTTATAGTCAGTGTCTGCACCGAACCTCCTGTGGATAGTCTATTTAGGAGTCACCTAGGACAGAAACCCTAGAAAGCTTGGATTGATTTTTCTTGTTCTTGACTGTTATTTTCATTTTCCGCTTGTTTGAAAGGTGCACGTTGATTGTGTATTTGTATGCGAGAGTGGTATAGGGAACCAATTTCTGCGAGGCTTGTGAGAGTTTCTACACTGCCACATATACCACCACTCGACACAATCATGACTGCCAACGTGTCGCTGCAGGACAAGTTCTATCCGATCCGCACATCCATTCCATCCTGCATTCTCCTCCCAAACACGAATGACAATAATTTTGAGTTGAAACCACAGTTTATAAACACTCTACCACGATTTCACGGATTAGAATCTGAGGATGCTTACATCTTCATACGAGAGTTTGAAGAAGTATGCCTCATGATGAGGATTTCCCAGTTAAGTGAGGATGCTGTGAGACTTAGATTTGTCCCGTTTGCACTAAAGGATATTGCGAAGAAGTGGCTGTACAGTCTTCCTGCCAGTTCAATCTCTTCATGGGATGATTTTGTTAAGGTCTTCCTTAAAAAATTCTATCCCATCCATAAGACAGCCCTCATGCGCAAAAACATAATGCAATTCAAACAAGAGCCCAATGAGCCATTCTGGAAGTATTTTGAGCGCTTTAAGGATTTAGTTGCCCTGTGTCCCCATCATGGTATAGAGAATGGCGCCAATGCCAGATTATATATGATGGGCTGGACTATCAAACTAAGACTCTCCTTGAAACCATGTGTCAAGGAGACTTTCTTAAGAAAGATGAAGACCAGGGCTGGGACCTTTTTGAGGCTTTAGCGGAGAAAACGATCCAGTGGGAATCCTGCTCTGAGAAACCCACACCAACAACTTCCAGATCTGGTTTACATTCTATAGGATCCTCAATAGCAGCTGAAGCTAAGATCACGCAGTTGATGAAGAGGATTGAATTGCTGGAATCAAGGGAAAATTCTGTCGTTAGTCAAGTCAACCCATCTTCAGTAGGTAGCCCACCACGTATGGCTAGCTCTGCACCTATAATTCACCCGGGTTGTACTTTTTGTCATGATCTGAATCATGTGTTGGAAGAGTGTCCTGTGTATTACTCTCAAAATTTTCAGGAGAGTACGAATGCAGCGTATTCCAGACCTCCATACAATCCTTACTCTAAGACCTACAATCCAGGATGGCGTAACCATCCTAACTTCTCATGGAGTCAGTCTGGTCCTGAGCAGTCTAGACAACAATTTCCACATCAACAATATCCTGCTCAGGCACATCCACCCACTTACCATCAGAATCCACCAAATTTCAATTCATATCAGAGTCCACCCAGATTCCAATCATTCCATAATTCTGTGCCATATCAAGCTAATTTTTCACCCAATATCAACAACAACAGCATCCACCACCCAATCCTTCAGATAGAAAAATTTCAGAATTGGAGAAAATGATTGAGACTTTGTCCAAAACACAAGCTGCAATGATGAACAATCAGCAGCAGGACATGAATAAACTGCAAATCCAAATAGGACAGTTGGCTAATTCCTTGACTGAAAGGCAAAAAGGAATGCTGCCTAGCCAACCTGTGCCTAATCCCAGAGCCCATTTCCCTCTACATGAAGTTGAAGACCTAGGCCCGAGCCAAAGCCAATGTCAAGCCATTCACATCCTTAGGTCTGGAAAACATGTAGACAACAAGGTCTCAAATCAGTCTCCAAAATTTGTTCCAAAATCTGTGTCGAATCCATCAACTTCTGTTCCAGTTCAACCTTTGCAAAATATTCCTTCATCAAGTTCACAACCATCCACGTCTCAATCAAAAGGAAAGGAGAAAGTTGATGAGCAGACTTATAAGCCTATTGCCCCATTCCCGAATAGGCTTACGAATCATAAGAATAATGCTCATATGGAGAAGATCAGAGAGATATTTAATCAAGTGCAAATCAATGTCCCTCTCTTGGATGCTATTCAGCAAGTACCATCATATGCAAAGTTTTTGAAAGAGATGTGTGTACTAAGAAAAGGAAGGCAAATGTCCCTAAGAAAGTCTTTTTGGCTTCAAACCTGAGTGAATTGCTTAATGGTCCAATCCCTGTGAAGTACAAGGATCCAGGGAGCCCTACCATCTCTTGTATCATAGGGCAGACCACAGTCAATAGGGCTTTGCTAGACTTGGGAGCTAGCATCAATCTTCTTCCCTTTTCTGTGTACCAACAGCTTGGGTTAGGCAATCTTCGTCCAACCCAAATGACTATTCAACTGGCTGATCGCTCTGTTAAGATTCCAAAGGGGAAATTACGGATGTATTAATACGGGTGGGGGAATTCATCTACCCCGTTGATTTTGTTGTTCTGGAAACACAACCCGTACATAATCACAGAGCGCAAACTCCAGTCATTCTAGGACGTCCCTTTTTAGCCACAGCGAATGCGATCATTAACTGTCGAAATGGATCGATGCGGCTGACGTTCGGAGATATGACGAAGGAGGTGAATGTCTTCCATCTGGGGAAGCAGCCAAGGGATGTGGAGAGTGACTCATTTGACGTCAACTTGATAGAGGGATTGACAAGCGAACACGTGGAGGAGATGGAGTACGAATCTGAAGAGGAATTCGAGTTAGAAGCTGATGATCTAACTCTTGATCAGATTGTTGGAACAAATGCTGAAAAGAGTACTAATTCCACTTCTATTCTTCCCTTGCACCATGAGCAACCTGTTATAGATCCTGTCCCTTCTGCCGAGCTTAAGGTTCTTCCTGGTCATCTCAAGTACAAGTATTTGGATGATAAAGAATCCTTTCCGGTTATCATTGCATCCAATCTTACGGAACAACAAGAAGAGGACTTATTGACTGTGCTAAGGGAGAATAAAGAAGCCATTGGCTGGACAATGGCTGATATTAAGGGGATTAGTCCTACGATTGTTCAACATCAGATTCACTTAACGGAAGATGCCAAGCCGAAAAGAGATCCACAGCGTCGACTAAACCCTATCATGCAAGAAGCTGTTAGATCGGAAATTCTGAAACTCTTAGACAATGGGATCATATCCCATATCCGATAGTCAATGGTGAGTCCGGTCCACGCTGTGCCTAAGAAAGCTGGCTTTACGGTTGTGGAAAATGAGAACAAGGAATTGATACAAACGCGTCTTCCAACGAAGATTCGAGTTTGTATTGATTATAGGAAATTGAATAGCGCAACACGTAAAGACCACTTCCCACTTCCGTTCATTGATCAGATGTTAGAGAGATTGGCGGGGCATGAGTATTATTGTTTCCTGGATGGATATTCAGGATATAATCAGATCCCTATTGCGCCCGAGGACCAAGAAAAAACGACCTTCACATGTCCCTTTGGAACTTTTGCATACCGTAGGATGCCCTTCGGTCTTTGCAATGCTCCAGCAACATTTCAACGTTGCATGTTGAGCCTGTTCTCGGACATGGTGGAGAAATTTCTGGAATCTTTATGGATGATTTTTCTATATATGGGGATACATTTGAGCAGTGCTTGTACCACCTGAAGATGGTTTTACAACGATGCACGGAAAAGAATTTGACACTTAATTGGGAAAAGTGTCACTTCATGGTTAAGCACGGAATTGTATTGGGACACAAGATATCAAGCGTCGGAATCGAGGTAGACAAGTCTAAGGTGGAAGTTATCACCAAGCTCACTGAACCACAATGTTTGAAGGACATTAGATCTTTTCTAGGGCACGCTGGCTTCTATAGGAGGTTCATTCAGGGGTTAGCAATATTGCGAGACCCTTGACAAATCTCCTAGGAAAAGATGTACCCTATATCTTTGATGAAGAATGTCGAAAGTCATGGAAAGAGCTGAAGGATAGACTTGTTTCTGCGCCGATAATATCTGCACCGGACTGGACCAAGCCATTTGAAATTATGTGCGATGCCTCTGACTTTGCGATAGGCGCTGTTTTAGGACAGCGTATTGAAAACAGGCAGCACGTGATATACTATGCTAGCAGAACGCTTAACGATGCCCAACTGAATTACACGACCACTGAAAAAGAGTTTTTGGCAGTCGTTTTTGCGTTAGAGAAGTTCCGACAATATCTGCTAGGGTCCAGGACCATCATTTTTACTGACCACTCCGCCCTGAGGTACTTGATGCAAAAGAAGGACGCAAAGGCAAGATTGATAAGATGGATCCTTCTTTTGCAAGAGTTTGACTTGGAGATAAAGGATAAAAAGGGCGTTGAGAACGTGGTTGCGGATCATTTGTCAAGGATCCCAAACGCTCCTCATGAGAAAATACCTATTAACGAAGACTTTCCTGACGAGCACATTCTGGCGATGAGTGGAGAGCCCTGGTATGCTGATATTGTTAACTACCTTGCTACCAGGCAAATTCCTTCCCATTGGTCAGGACAAGACAAACACCGTTTTCTGAGCCAAATGCGGTTCTTCTTCTGGGATGAACCATATCTATTCAAGTACTGTCCTGACCAAATTATTCGAAGATGCCTTCCGGAGGATGAACATCAGAGTGTCTTGACATTCTGTCACAAGTTAGCTTGCGGTGGACACTTTGGTCCACGAAAAACTGCGGAAAAAAGTGCTCCAGAGTGGATTCTACTGGCCCACTCTCTTTAAGGATGCCTTTACCTTTTGCAAGCTTTGTGATAGATGTCAGATGACGGTCGGATTACACAAAGGAACATGATGCCCCTCACACCCATCTTGGAAGTCGAAATTTTCGACCTCTGGGGCATCGATTTTATGGGACCCTTTCCTCTGTCCTACGGCAATCAGTACATCTTGGTAGCTGTAGATTATGTTTCTAAGTGGGCTGAAGCGATTCCTACACGGACTAATGACAATCAAGTTGTCATTAAATTTTTAAGAGAGTACATCATTTCACGCTTCGGAGCCCCCCGTGCGATACTGAGCGACAATGGAAGTCATTTCTGCAATAGGGCTTTTGAAGCCTTGATGCGGAAATATTCTATCACTCATAAATTGTCCACGGCCTATCATCCTCAGACCAATGGGCAAGTTGAGGTAACAAACAGACAGATAAAACTCATTCTGGAGAAGACCGTAGGACAAAATCGTAAGGATTGGTCCGTCAAACTGACTGATGCCTTATGGGCATACAGGACCGCTTACAAGACTGTCCTCGGTATGTCTCCGTATCGAGTTATATTTGGAAAAGCATGTCACTTGCCCGTTGAGTTAGAACACCGTGCACTATGGGCTTTAAACAACTGAATCTTGATTTGGATAAAGCCGGTGTTCTCAGGAAGCTGCAATTATCTGAGCTGGAGGAGCTACGAAACGAAGTATACGATAATGCTCGGATTACAAAGCACAGGACCAAGCTGTTTCATGACAAGTCCATTCACAGAAAGATTTTTGTTGTCGGTCAACAGGTTCTGTTATACAATTCTCGACTCCACCTTTTCCCTGGTAAGCTACGTACCAGGTGGTCAGGACCTTTTATTGTGCAGACTGTCTTTTCTCACGGAGCAGTCGAGATTCTTGATCCATCCAATGGCAATAAATTCACTGTAAACGGACAACGCTTAAAGCCATTTTTCACCACAGAGTCATTGTCACACAACGTTCACGAGTTGGGTCTTTCCGACCCAATTTATTTGTGACCTTTCCATTTGTATATTTTCCCATACATTTTTTCATGAAAATCATTTGGGGACCTCTTTTGTAAATATTTTTTTGCATTTTTTGTAAATAAAAATTTTTTTTTTGGGATTTTTGTACATAAAAAGAATTTCAAACCCTAGGATTCTCTTTCCTCCCTAGGATTCCTTTCATATTCAAAAGTTTTGACCAAAGGTTGTAATTCAAGATTTGACCTAGGGGTAATTTTGTACATCCCACTTTTACCTACCCTATTTAACTCTCTCTTCCTCATTTCATACTTCCTCACCCGAGCAAACTCTTTCAGATCTGAGAGCTTCTTCCCAAACCCAACTTCCTCCAAAAATTTGATCCCAAAAATCCTCCACTTTGCCGCGCCCTGCCGCCCGTACGCGGCATTTCTGTCAGATCAGGCGCGCCGGAAAGCTCCACTCCGGCTAACTTCTGCTACTGGTGGTAGATCCTGAGAAAGTTTTCCCGAACCATCTCTGTGTTGTCTGCACTACTCTGTTGGGTTTCCCCCCACGATCTCCGGGGGTGGTTTGCAATTTCTTATCTCCACCCTTTACTTCATTGTCTTCTACAATTATGGCACCAAATCTGTATGTAGAGAGGGACTTTTCTGCACTTTTTAATGACAATGAAGGATATGGCCATATTTTGTGGATCGAATCCGCGCCTGGAACTGGTACAATTTGGTATTTGATCATCACGAGCACGAAGCCTTTTATTGTCCGGAAACACAATTTACACTTCTATAGATTATGCTTCTGTGAGTCATGATCCATATCAATTTGTCTCTCGTATGCCATTCGGTGACATTTGGGTCACACTTCCACTAATTGAACATATCACTCATGTCCCCTTAATTCAACAAACGTGCGAACCCTTGCCTTAATTGATTACTTGACCATAATGGGTGCACGCTGTACTGTCCAGGATAGGGGGCTCAAAGCCCAATCTACATTCAGGAACATTCACTGCGTTGGACGTTGGATCCAACGAAATATTCTTGGGCTCGATCACACTTCAACCTTTAACAGGCCTGTGCTTCAGATTATTCATGATCTGATGACACAGCACCACACGGTCTGTTTGAACCGAACCATCTTCCATGCTATTATTGAAAACTCCTCTCGCACTCGGGGTGCTAAGTTTTCTCATGCGGTATTAATTACCCGTCTGTGTCAGAATTTCATGTCTAACGCTATTTTTTCGACATTTGCCCGAGTGACGATTACCACAGAGAGACCCACAAGTGCGTACAATAGCTGCTTACAGGCACTCTGGACACCCACTGTCATGCCTGAGAATATACCTGTGGAGTCCTCTTCCGAGGAAAGTTTAGAGGTGGAAGATGAGCCCCAATTCTGGAGGCAGGAGCCCCCAACGGAACACACAGCCTTCATGTCTACTATTGGAAAGGCATGAAGAAGATTTTTCGGGGACAAGTTCGGCTCAGGAAGAAAGTGGAGGAGGAATCATCTAGGATATCCTCTCGTTTGGATGGGATCGAGGCTAGGCTGAGGAGGACACAATCTGCTGGACCCAGTACCACTGCGGGTCAAAGAGAACGAGGGAGTGACTTTTCACCTTTACCTATTTCATGCATCATTTTATCTTGCATACATTGAGGACAATGCATGAGATAGGTATGGGGGGGTAGATATACTAACATAGGATTTTTCTTTCTTTTTAGGCTTTTTCTTTTATTTTTAGGATTTTTACTTTTTTTTAAGGTTTTCCTTTTAGATTTTATCTTTCTTTTTAGATTTTTCCACTTTATTTTTAGATTTTACTTTTCTTTTAGAAAAATAAATAAATAAAAAAAAAAAAAAAAAGAAATTCTTTGATCCATATTTAAAGAATCTAATTTGAAATTTAGGGATTAAGGAAGCTCTTAACTAGGATTTCTAATTATAAGTTGAAAAGAAGAGTTTTGTTAGATTTTTAGGTTAAGTAATAAAGGATTAGAAAAATTACTTGATTTCAATTCTTTCTTTAGATATAAACATTGAACATATTGAAGGAATAATCAAAGACTTAGTGACTTTATTTGCATATATATATAATAAAAAAAAAAATGTGTGTATATAAATAAGATAAATAAAAAAAAAAAAAAAGAAGAAAAAAAAAAGAAAAAAGAAAAAAATCACCGATTAAGCTGGTTGGCCGTGCCTCATGAAGCATTGCTGGTCACGCCTAAAGGTGAGAATAAATACTTAGCCACTGATTAAGCTGGTTAGTCATGCCTCAGGAAGCATTACCGATCACGCCTAAAAGTGGTTAAGTCCTTAGATTCCTAAGTGACCTAGTTTACTCGAGTCTTCGAACCCGAGGGATGTATTCTCATCTGGTGCCCTAAGACCGTCTGGTCTGGGAGTCATCGGTAAGAGGCTCGCTACATGGGTAGACTAGGAAACTAAGGAATGATAAGGGAATGTAAATAAATAAACATTGTATATACACATATATATAAAAAAAATATATTATACATATAAGTAAATAAATGAACTTAGTCTGAGAGAGATCCTTCATATTTATAGATGTAAATATCCTAAGATTGATGCAGAATCAGGTTTTTTATCTTTTCCCGAAAATCTTAACCTAAAATGAAAAACAATACCAATTAGATACTTATAAAAGGAATGAAAAGTTTTGAGTAACCTGAAACCTATAGGTCAAATTAAAATCTTTAAAGCATGGATCAAAAATTTCACTAACCCCTTTATTTTTCTTTTTGGATTTTGTGGGTGTAATCCGCTGAAAACCCTCAGGAGACAACACTCCTCCTCTAGGGTAACCTAGAGGTTTAACGGCTTGTTGCACGTGCTCAGTGCAATCGTGTCACCTACGAAAGTGGTGTAATAATTAGTTAGGATTTTTCTTTCTTTTTCTTTTATTTTTGCTCGAGGACGAGCAAAAGCTAGGTATGGGGGTGTGATTATACCATATATTTGCATTTTATACCGCCTTTATACCTTGCATATTGCATATTAAATATGATTTTTAACCCATGTTTTCTCTAATTTTGCAGATCTCCACTTTAAAAGAGGAAAAGTAATTAACCACCTTAATTAGTGATAATTAAGGGGGTTAATTAAAAATTAGCCAAAGAATCAAATCAGATCTCACCAAGATCTGAGCGCCAACTGCAAGATCCAACCAGTCCACGTGGCCAACAACTTAACCACCAGATCCCACCAGAAAGATCCGAGCCAACGGCCCAGATCTGGCGGCAATCTGGCGGTAATCCGCGGCAATCCGAGGGCCGTTGGGCCTCGGATTTCGTGCCAACGGTTAAGATCTGATGAGATTCTCAACTTTGCCTATAAATACCTGATCAGAGATCTGTGCGAGCTCGAGTGAAGAGAGAGGGAAAATTTTGGATTAGTTGTAATTTTTGTTTTAGGATTCTAGTTCTTCTCTCCTTCCTCCTTGATCTCTAGCTAAATTGAGAGAGAGTTCTTCACTTTGAGAGTTTGTAATCAAGACTTGTGACAACCTTGAAGCAAAGATTCAATGGAGCTCTCATCTTCTTTTTACTAGAATTGAGTATGCTTTCTCTTCTTATGCTTTTAATTCTTGCATTCAATTTCTAGTTCTAGTTTAATTCTAGTTGAGTTGTTTAGATCTTTGATTTCCATGGAGAATTCTTGCTTTGTTGTTAGTGTAATGGAAGGCTAGTTTCTTGAATGCATGGCTAGCTAAGCTCACCTAGCTACTACTAGCTCTCGTTGATTGTAACTTCAATTCTTGCATGCTTTCAAGTTTCTTGTGAATTCTAATGGAGAATGTTGTATCCTTGGGTGATTGCTTGTAAGATCTCTTGATGAATTGTGTATCTCTTATAAAGAGCATTTGATTGGATCAAAAGGTTGGATTACCATTGGTTATGTCATTTGATTAGCAAGAACAACTCAAGCACTTCAAGCTAACTTTGTAGTTAAGCTTTGAAGTCCTAAAGAGTTTGATTCTTCTCACCTTTGCATTAAATGAGTAACAAGCCTATATTTCCTCATTGCACACCTAGTAAGAGAACCTAGTATTCAAGAAGAGCATTCTAGCCAACTCACTAAAAGGAACACTAAGTCTTCAAGGAAGAATACCACACATTTGAACTTGCAAGTCATTCTCAATTGTCTATGATTCTTGATAGGACAAATATTGCAATCAACAAAAGAGGTAGTTTGTTAGCAAGGAGGTTGAGTAATGCTAGCCATGCATCTTTCTAATCAAGAGAGTTTACACATTTCATTCTAGTATTCTTTTCTTTTCTTTACTTCATCACACTTCATTCATTGCACTTCTTTTTCACAATGCACCACCACCAATCCACAACTTCTTGTATATTGTTTTCTCTTGTGTGATTAACAAAGAAGAGTATTGTTTCTTGTCTCACTAGTATCGTGAAAGCTTCTACGCTTGCTCTCCTCGTGGTACGACTCGTTTTAGCTACTTTCTATAACGAAAGATTGAAACAAGGTATAATTCTTACATATTCAAAGTAAACAAGATCAAAGGTGAATTCTAAACCCTAAACCATCTCTTAAATACCTGATTCTTGTACAAATACATCATATACCTTGTAAATTCTCAATCA
>JAVJIF010030185.1:0-112613 GCA_038442645.1 Agave tequilana
ACCTTGCATATTGCATATTAAATATGATTTTTAACCCATGTTTTCTCTAATTTTGCAGATCTCCACTTTAAAAGAGGAAAAGTAATTAACCACCTTAATTAGTGATAATTAAGGGGGTTAATTAAAAATTAGTCAAGAATCAAATCAGATCTCACCAAGATCTGAGCGCCAACTGCAAGATCCAACCAGTCCACGTGGCCAACAACTTAACCACCAGATCCCACCAGAAAGATCCGAGCCAACGGCCCAGATCTGGCGGCAATCTTGGCGGCAATCCGCGGCAATCCGAGGGCCGTTGGGCCTCGGATTTCGTGCCAACGGTTAAGATCTGATGAGATTCTCAACTTTGCCTATAAATACCTGATCAGAGATCTGTGCGAGCTCCAGAAAAGAGAGAGGAAAATTTTGGATTAGTTGTAATTTTGTTTTAGGATTCTAGTTCTTCTCTCTTCCTCCTTGATCTCTAGCTAAATTGAGAGAGAGTTCTTCACTTGAGAGATTGTAATCAAGACTTGTGACAACCTTGAAGCAAAGATTCAATGGAGCTCCTCATCTCTTTTTACTAGAATTGAGTATGCTTTCTCTTCTTATGCTTTTAATTCTTGCATTCAATTTCTAATTCTAGTTTAATTCTAGTTGAGTTGTTTAGATCTTTGATTTCATGGAGAATTATAGCTTTCTTGTTAGTATAATGGAGGGCTAGTTTCTTGAATGCATGGCTAGCTAATCTCACCTAGCTACTACTAGCTCTAGTTGATTGTATTCTTTAATTCTTGCATGATTTCAAGTTTCTTGTAAATTCTAATGGAGTATGTTGTATCCTTTGGTGATTGCTTGTAAGATCTCTAGATGAATTGTGTATCTCTTATAAAGAGCATTTGATTGGATCAAAAGGATGGATTACCATTGATTGTGTCATTTGAGTAGCAAGAACAACTCAAGCACTTCAAGCTAACTTTGTAGTTAAGCTTTGAAGTCCTAAAGAGTTTGATTCTTCTAACCTTTGCATTAAATGAGTACCAAGCCTATATTTCCTCATTGCACACCTAGTAAGAGAACTAGTATTCAAGAAGAGACTTCTAGCCAAATAACTAAAAGGAACACTAAGTCTTCAAAGAAAGAATACCACACTTGAAACATGCAAGTACTTTTCAATTGTCTATGATTCTTGATGAGACAATATTGCAATCAACAAAAGAGGTAGTATGTTAGCAAGGAGGTGAGTAATGCTAGCCATGCATCTTTCTAATCAAGAGAGTTTACACATTTCATTCTAGTATTCTTTTCTTTTCTTTACTTCATCACACTTCATTCATTGCACTTCTTTTTCACAATGCACCACCACCAATCCACAACTTCTTGTATTATTGTTTTCTCTTGTGTGATTAACAAAGAAGAGTATTGTTCTTGTCTCACTAGTATCGTGAAAGCTTCTACGCTTGCTCTCCTCGTGGTACGACTCGTTTTAGCTACTGTCTATAACGAAAGATTGAAACAAGGTATAATTCTTACATATTCAAAGTAAACAAGATCAAAGGTGAATTCTAAACCCTAAACCATCTCTTAATACCTGATTCTTGTACAAATACATCATATACCTTGTAAATTCTCAATCAATTTTTGGCGCCGTTGCCGGGGGAGAGCAACGGTATTTTTACAAGTGAGAACTTAACAAATATCTTCTCTGTTGCAGGTACAGGTTGAAGATACAGGATATATTGCACAGCAGAATCATATAAGTGGACTGGGCCTCTGCTCTCGAAAGCAGAGACCAGGATCCCTCCAAAGTGCCGCGTTTCCACGGCAAAAGCCAGGAAAACGCGGCACAGAGGAGTTCACTACTAACCAGTTTTCTGCAGGGCCTGCTGCTTTGCTAAAAACTGCTGCCTATATACCTGAAATCTTGTATTTTTCACCTGATACTTGTTAATCAACAGTAAAAGATTGGTTGTTAATTGATAAAAAAATTGTTTAGACATCTTGCATTATAGGCACGAGTCTTTCAATTTATTTCAATTTACTGTTGAAGAGCGCGTGGGACAAGGTACGTGAAGCATAGCATATAGACTAGGACTCACTCGTTGTATGCTTTAATTCTGCTTTGAGTGAATTTTGGTTGCTTATATCGTACACTTGCACGAATCAACGATAAGGGCAAATCCCATAACAAAGATAAGGTGGGGATTTATCACCCCTTCCTTAGCCCACAAAC
This sequence comes from Agave tequilana, assembly GCA_038442645.1. NCBI lineage: Eukaryota > Viridiplantae > Streptophyta > Magnoliopsida > Asparagales > Asparagaceae > Agave > Agave tequilana. The sequence goes on from JAVJIF010030185.1 coordinate 2,213, forward strand.
CATAATCCCCACGTGTTCACTATCCTAAGCTTTAATTAAAATTGCTAGACGTTGGCCCCTAGGGACATCCGGACTCATCTAGGAGATTTTCCTAAGGGGGAAAAGTGTTGGAAAGTGACTTCCGCGTAATCGGTGTCTAGGAAAGGGGTTGAGGGCCGAAAGCCCGAAGGAAGGTGGTTACTTAATTAAGGAACGTCTCCGGACGGAAAACCTCCCACCAACTTTACCCTTTCCGGCCGATTTGCTTATAGTCAGTGTCTGCACCGAACCTCCTGTGGACGATCTATTGTTAGGAGTCGTCTAGGCAGAAAACCTAGAAGCTAGGATTGATTGTTTTTCTTTTTTCTTGATTGTTATTTTTCATTTTCCGACTGTTTGAAAGGTGCACGTTGGTTGTGTATTTGCATGCGTGAGTGGTATCGAGAACCAATTTTTCTAGCTTGTGAGAACTTCTACATTGCCTCACACAACACCACTCAACACAACTATGACGAATAACGTGTCGCTGCAGGACAAGTTCTATCCGATCCGCACATCCATTCCATCCTGCATTCTCCTCCCAAACACGAATGACAATAATTTGAGTTGAAACCACAGTTTATAAACACTCTACCACGATTTACGGATTAGAATCTGAGGATGCTTACATCTTCATACGAGAGTTGAAGAAGTATGCCTCATGATGAGGATTTCCCAGTTAAGTGAGGATGCTGTGAGACTTAGATTTGTCCCGTTTGCACTAAAGGATATTGCGAAGAAGTGGCTGTACAGTCTTCCTGCCAGTTCAATCTCTTCATGGGATGATTTTGTTAAGGTCTTCCTTAAAAAATTCTATCCCATCCATAAGACAGCCCTCATGCGCAAAAACATAATGCAATTCAAACAAGAGCCAATGAGCCATTCTGGAAGTATTTTGAGCGCTTTAAGGATTTAGTTGCCCTGTGTCCCCATCATGGTATAGAGAAGTGGCGCCAATGCCAGATTATTATGATGGGCTGGACTATCAAACTAAGACTCTCCTTGAAACCATGTGTCAAGGAGACTTTCTTAAGAAAGATGAAGACCAGGGCTGGGACCTTTTTGAGGCTTTAGCGGAGAAAACGATCCAGTGGGAATCCTGCTCTGAGAAAACCCACACCAACAACTTCCAGATCTGGTTTACATTCTATAGGATCCTCAATAGCAGCTGAAGCTAAGATCACGCAGTTGATGAAGAGGATTGAATTGCTGGAATCAAGGGAAAATTCTGTCGTTAGTCAAGTCAACCCATCTTCAGTAGGTAGCCCACCACGTATGGCTAGCTCTGCACCTATAATTCACCCGGGTTGTACTTTTTGTCATGATCTGAATCATTGTTGGAAGAGTGTCCTGTGTATTACTCTCAAAATTTTCAGGAGAGTACGAATGCAGCGTATTCCAGACCTCCATACAATCCTTACTCTAAGACCTACAATCCAGGATGGCGTAACCATCCTAACTTCTCATGGAGTCAGTCTGGTCCTGAGCAGTCTAGACAACAATTTCCACATCAACAATATCCTGCTCAGGCACATCCACCCACTTACCATCAGAATCCACCAAATTTCAATTCATATCAGAGTCCACCCAGATTCCAATCATTCCATAATTCTGTGCCATATCAAGCTAATTTTTCACCCCAATATCAACAACAACAGCATCCACCACCCAATCCTTCAGATAGAAAAATTTCAGAATTGGAGAAAATGATTGAGACTTTGTCCAAAACACAAGCTGCAATGATGAACAATCAGCAGCAGGACATGAATAAACTGCAAATCCAAATAGGACAGTTGGCTAATTCCTTGACTGAAAGGCAAAAAGGAATGCTGCCTAGCCAACCTGTGCCTAATCCCGAGCCCATTTCCCTCTACATGAAGTTGAAGACCTAGGCCCGAGCCAAAGCCAATGTCAAGCCATTCACATCTTAGGTCTGGAAAACATGTAGACAACAAGGTCTCAAATCAGTCTCCAAAATTTGTTCCAAAATCTGTGTCGAATCCATCAACTTCTGTTCCAGTTCAACCTTTGCAAAATATTCCTTCATCAAGTTCACAACCATCCACGTCTCAATCAAAAGGAAAGGAGAAAGTTGATGAGCAGACTTATAAGCCTATTGCCCCATTCCCGAATAGGCTTACGAATCATAAGAATAATGCTCATATGGAGAAGATCAGAGAGATATTTAATCAAGTGCAAATCAATGTCCCTCTCTTGGATGCTATTCAGCAAGTACCATCATATGCAAAGTTTTTGAAAGAGATGTGTACTAAGAAAAGGAAGGCAAATGTCCCTAAGAAAGTCTTTTTGGCTTCAAACCTGAGTGAATTGCTTAATGGTCCAATCCCTGTGAAGTACAAGGATCCAGGGAGCCCTACCATCTCTTGTATCATAGGGCAGACCACAGTCAATAGGGCTTTGCTAGACTTGGGAGCTAGCATCAATCTTCTTCCCTTTTCTGTGTACCAACAGCTTGGTTAGGCAATCTTCGTCCACCCAAATGACTATTCAACTGGCTGATCGCTCTGTTAAGATTCCCAAAGGGGAAATTACGGATGTATTAATACGGGTGGGGGAATTCATCTACCCCGTTGATTTTGTTGTTCTGGAAACACAACCCGTACATAATCACAGAGCGCAAACTCCAGTCATTCTAGGACGTCCCTTTTTAGCCACAGCGAATGCGATCATTAACTGTCGAAATGGATCGATGCGGCTGACGTTCGGAGATATGACGAAGGAGGTGAATGTCTTCCATCTGGGGAAGCAGCCAAGGGATGTGGAGAGTGACTCATTTGACGTCAACTTGATAGAGGGATTGACAAGCGAACACGTGGAGGAGATGGAGTACGAATCTGAAGAGGAATTCGAGTTAGAAGCTGATGATCTAACTCTTGATCAGATTGTTGGAACAAATGCTGAAAAGAGTACTAATTCCACTTCTATTCTTCCTTGCACCATGAGCAACCTGTTATAGATCCTGTCCCTTCTGCCGAGCTTAAGGTTCTTCCTGGTCATCTCAAGTACAAGTATTTGGATGATAAAGAATCCTTTCCGGTTATCATTGCATCCAATCTTACGGAACAACAAGAAGAGGACTTATTGACTGTGCTAAGGGAGAATAAAGAAGCCATTGGCTGGACAATGGCTGATATTAAGGGGATTAGTCCTACGATTGTTCAACATCAGATTCACTTAACGGAAGATGCCAAGCCGAAAAGAGATCCACAGCGTCGACTAAACCCTATCATGCAAGAAGCTGTTAGATCGGAAATTCTGAAACTCTTAGACAATGGGATCATATATCCCATATCCGATAGTCAATGGGTGAGTCCGGTCCACGCTGTGCCTAAGAAAGCTGGCTTTACGGTTGTGGAAAATGAGAACAAGGAATTGATACAAACGCGTCTTCCAACGAAGATTCGAGTTTGTATTGATTATAGGAAATTGAATAGCGCAACACGTAAAGACCACTTCCCACTTCCGTTCATTGATCAGATGTTAGAGAGATTGGCGGGGCATGAGTATTATTGTTTCCTGGATGGATATTCAGGATATAATCAGATCCCTATTGCGCCCGAGGACCAAGAAAAAACGACCTTCACATGTCCCTTTGGAACTTTTGCATACCGTAGGATGCCCTTCGGTCTTTGCAATGCTCCAGCAACATTTCAACGTTGCATGTTGAGCCTGTTCTCGGACATGGTGGAGAAATTTCTGGAAATCTTTATGGATGATTTTTCTATATATGGGGATACATTTGAGCAGTGCTTGTACCACCTGAAGATGGTTTACAACGATGCACGGAAAAGAATTTGACACTTAATTGGAAAAGTGTCACTTCATGGTTAAGCACGGAATTGTATTGGGACACAAGATATCAAGCGTCGGAATCGAGGTAGACAAGTCTAAGGTGGAAGTTATCACCAAGCTCACTGAACCACAATGTTTGAAGGACATTAGGTCTTTTCTAGGGCACGCTGGCTTCTATAGGGGTTCATTCAGGGGTTTAGCAATATTGCGAGACCCTTGACAAATCTCCTAGGAAAAGATATACCCTATATCTTTGATGAAGAATGTCGAAAGTCAGGAAAGAGCTGAAGGATAGACTTGTTTCTGCGCCGATAATATCTGCACGGACTGGACCAAGCCATTTGAAATTATGTGCGATGCCTCTGACTTTGCGATAGGCGCTGTTTTAGGACAGCGTATTGAAAACAGGCAGCACGTGATATACTATGCTAGCAGAACGCTTAACGATGCCCAACTGAATTACACGACCACTGAAAAAGAGTTTTGGCAGTCGTTTTTGCGTTAGAGAAGTTCCGACAATATCTGCTAGGGTCCAGGACCATCATTTTTACTGACCACTCCGCCCTGAGGTACTTGATGCAAAAGAAGGACGCAAAGGCAAGATTGATAAGATGGATCCTTCTTTTGCAAGAGTTTGACTTGGAGATAAAGGATAAAAAGGGCGTTGAGAACGTGGTTGCGGATCATTTGTCAAGGATCCCAAACGCTCCTCATGAGAAAATACCTATTAACGAAGACTTTCCTGACGAGCACATTCTGGCGATGAGTGGAGAGCCCTGGTATGCTGATATTGTTAACTACCTTGCTACCAGGCAAATTCCTTCCCATTGGTCAGGACAAGACAAACACCGTTTCTGAGCCAAATGCGGTTCTTCTTCTGGGATGAACCATATCTATTCAAGTACTGTCCTGACCAAATTATTCGAAGATGCCTTCCGGAGGATGAACATCAGAGTGTCTTGACATTCTGTCACAAGTTAGCTTGCGGTGGACACTTTGGTCCACGAAAAACTGCGGAAAAAGTGCTCCAGAGTGGATTCTACTGGCCCACTCTCTTTAAGGATGCCTTTACCTTTTGCAAGCTTTGTGATAGATGTCAGATGACGGGTCGGATTACACAAAGGAACATGATGCCCCTCACACCCATCTTGGAAGTCGAAATTTTCGACCTCTGGGGCATCGATTTTATGGGACCCTTTCCTCTGTCCTACGGCAATCAATCAGTACATCTTGGTAGCTGTAGATTATGTTTCTAAGTGGGCTGAAGCGATTCCTACACGGACTAATGACAATCAAGTTGTCATTAAATTTTTAAGAGAGTACATCATTTCACGCTTCGGAGCCCCCCGTGCGATACTGAGCGACAATGGAAGTCATTTCTGCAATAGGGCTTTTGAAGCCTTGATGCGGAAATATTCTATCACTCATAAATTGTCCACGGCCTATCATCCTCAGACCAATGGGCAAGTTGAGGTAACAAACAGACAGATAAAACTCATTCTGGAGAAGACCGTAGGACAAAATCGTAAGGATTGGTCCGTCAAACTGACTGATGCCTTATGGGCATACAGGACCGCTTACAAGACTGTCCTCGGTATGTCTCCGTATCGAGTTTATATTTGGAAAAGCATGTCACTTGCCCGTTGAGTTAGAACACCGTGCACTATGGGCTTTAAAACAACTGAATCTTGATTTGGATAAAGCCGGTGTTCTCAGGAAGCTGCAATTATCTGAGCTGGAGGAGCTACGAAACGAAGTATACGATAATGCTCGGATTACAAAGCACAGGACCAAGCTGTTTCATGACAAGTCCATTCACAGAAAGATTTTTGTTGTCGGTCAACAGGTTCTGTTATACAATTCTCGACTCCACCTTTTCCCTGGTAAGCTACGTACCAGGTGGTCAGGACCTTTTATTGTGCAGACTGTCTTTTCTCACGGAGCAGTCGAGATTCTTGATCCATCCAATGGCAATAAATTCACTGTAAACGGACAACGCTTAAAGCAATTTTTCACCACAGAGTCATTGTCACACAACGTTCACGAGTTGGGTCTTTCCGACCCAATTTATTTGTGACCTTTCCATTTGTATATTTTCCCATACATTTTTTTCATGAAAATCATTTGGGGACCTCTTTTGTAATATTTTTTTGCATTTTTTGTAAATAAAAATTTTTTGGGATTTTGTACATAAAAAGAATTTCAAACCCTAGGATTCTCTTTCCTCCCTAGGATTCCTTTCATATTCAAAAGTTTTGACCAAGGTTGTAATTCAAGATTTGACCTAGGGTTAATTTTGTACATCCCACTTTTTACCTACCCTATTTAACTCTCTCTTCCTCATTTCATACTTCCTCACCCGAGCAAACTCTTTCAGATCTGAGAGCTTCTTCCCAAACCCAACTTCCTCCAAAAATTTGATCCCAAAAATCCTCCACTTTGCCGCGCCCTGCCGCCCGTACGCGGCATTTCTGTCAGATCAGGCGCGCCGGAAAGCTCCACTCCGGCTAACTTCTGCTACTGGTGGTAGATTCTGAGAAAGTTTTCCCGAATCCATCTCTGTGTTGTCTGCACTACTCTGTTGGGTTTCCCCCCACGATCTCCGGGGGTGGTTTGCAATTTCTTATCTCCACTCCTTTACTTCATTGTCTTCTACAATTATGGCCACCAAATCTGTATGTAGAGAGGGACTTTTCTGCACTTTTTAATGACAATGAAGGATATGGCCATATTTTTGTGGATCGAATCCGCGCCTGGAACTGGTACAATTTGGTATTTGATCATCACGAGCACGAAGCCTTTTATTGTCCGGATCTAGTAAACACATTTTACACTTCTATAGATTATGCTTCTGTGAGTCATGATCCATATCAATTTGTCTCTCGTATGCCATTCGGTGACATTTGGGTCACACTTCCACTAATTGAACATATCACTCATGTCCCCTTAATTCAACAAACGTGCGAACCCTTGCCCTTAATTGATTACTTGACCATAATGGGTGCACGCTGTACTGTCCAGGATAGGGGGCTCAAAGCCCAATCTACATTCAGGAACATTCACTGCGTTGGACGTTGGATCCAACGAAATATTCTTGGGCTCGATCACACTTCAACCTTTAACAGGCCTGTGCTTCAGATTATTCATGATCTGATGACACAGCACCACACGGTCTGTTTGAACCGAACCATCTTCCATGCTATTATTGAAAACTCCTCTCGCACTCGGGGTGCTAAGTTTTCTCATGCGGTATTAATTACCCGTCTGTGTCAGAATTTCATGTCTAACGCTATTTTTTCGACATTTGCCCGAGTGACGATTACCACAGAGAGACCCACAAGTGCGTACAATAGCTGCTTACAGGCACTCTGGACACCCACTGTCATGCCTGAGAATATACCTGTGGAGTCCTCTTCCGAGGAAAGTTTAGAGGTGGAAGATGAGCCCCAATTCTGGAGGCAGGAGCCCCCAACGGAACACACAGCCTTCATGTCTACTATTTGGAAAGGCATGAAGAAGATTTTTCGGGGACAAGTTCGGCTCAGGAAGAAAGTGGAGGAGGAATCATCTAGGATATCCTCTCGTTGGATGGGATCGAGGCTAGGCTGAGGAGGACACAATCTGCTGGACCCAGTACCACTGCGGGTCCAAAGAGAACGAGGGAGTGACTTTTCACCTTTACCTATTTCATGCATCATTTTATCTTGCATACATTGAGGACAATGCATGAGATAGGTATGGGGGGGTAGATATACTAACATAGGATTTTTCTTTCTTTTTAGGCTTTTCTTTTATTTTTAGGATTTTTACTTTCTTTTAAGGTTTTCCTTTTAGATTTTATCTTTCTTTTTAGATTTTTCCACTTTATTTTTAGATTTTACTTTTCTTTTAGAAAAATAAATAATAAAAAAAAAAAAAGAAGAAATTCTTTGATCCATATTTAAAGAATCTAATTTGAAATTTAGGGATTAAGGAAGCTCTTAACTAGGATTTCTAATTATAAGTTGAAAAGAAGAGTTTTGTTAGATTTTTAGTTAAGTAATAAAGGATTAGAAAAATTACTTGATTTCAATTCTTTCTTTAGATATAAACATTGAACATATTGAAGGAATAATCAAAGACTTAGTGACTTTATTTGCATATATATATAATAAAAAAAAAAAATGTGTGTATATAAATAAGATAAATAAAAAAAAAAAAGAAGAAAAAAAAAAAAAAAAAAAAAAAAGAAAAAAATCACCGATTAAGCTGGTTGGCCGTGCCTCATGAAGCATTGCTGGTCACGCCTAAAGGTGAGAATAAATACTTAGCCACTGATTAAGCTGGTTAGTCGTGCCTCAGGAAGCATTACCGATCACGCCTAAAAGTGGTTAAGTCCTTAGATTCCTAAGTGACCTAGTTTACTCGAGTCTTCGAACCCGAGGGATGTATTCTCATCTGGTGCCCTAAGACCGTCTGGTCTGGGAGTCATCGGTAAGAGGCTCGCTACATGGGTAGACTAGGAAACTAAGGAATGATAAGGGAATGTAAATAAATAAACATTGTATATACACATATATATAAAAAAAATATATTATACATATAAGTAAATAAATGAACTTAGTCTGAGAGAGATCCTTCATATTTATAGATGTAAATATCCTAAGATTGATGCAGAATCAGGTTTTTTATCTTTTCCCGAAAATCTTAACCTAAAATGAAAACAATACTCCAATTAGATACTTATAAAGGAATGAAAAGTTTTGAGTAACCTGAAACCTATAGGTCAAATTAAAATCTTTAAAGCATGGATCAAAAAATTTCACTAACCCCTTTTATTTTTCTTTTTGGATTTTGTGGGTGTAATCCGCTGAAAACCCTCAGGAGACAACACTCCTCCTCTAGGGTAACCTAGAGGTTTAACGGCTTGTTGCACGTGCTCAGTGCAATCGTGTCACCTACGAAAGTGGTGTAATAATTAGTTAGGATTTTTCTTTCTTTTTCTTTTATTTTTGCTCGAGGACGAGCAAAAGCTAGGTATGGGGGTGTGATTATACCATATATTTGCATTTTATACCGCCTTTATACCTTGCATATTGCATATTAAATATGATTTTTAACCCATGTTTTCTCTAATTTTGCAGATCTCCACTTTAAAAGAGGAAAAGTAATTAACCACCTTAATTAGTGATAATTAAGGGGGTTAATTAAAAATTAGTCAAAGAATCAAATCAGATCTCACCAAGATCTGAGCGCCAACTGCAAGATCCAACCAGTCCACGTGGCCAACACTTAACCACCAGATCCCACCAGAAAGATCCGAGCCAACGGCCCAGATCTGGCGGCAATCTGGCGGCAATCCGCGGCAATCCGAGGGCCGTTGGGCCTCGGATTTCGTGCCAACGGTTAAGATCTGATGAGATTCTCAACTTTGCCTATAAATACCTGATCAGAGATCTGTGCGAGCTCCAGAAAAGAGAGAGGGAAAATTTTGGATTAGTTGTAATTTTTGTTTTAGGATTCTAGTTCTTCTCTCCTTCCTCCTTGATCTCTAGCTAAATTGAGAGAGAGTTCTTCACTTGAGAGATTGTAATCAAGACTTGTGACAACCTTGAAGCAAAGATTCAATGGAGCTCTCATCTTCTTTTTACTAGAATTGAGTATGCTTTCTCTTCTTATGCTTTTATTCTTGCATTCAATTTCTAATTCTAGTTTAATTCTAGTTGAGTTGTTTAGATCTTTGATTTCATGGAGAATTATAGCTTTCTTGTTAGTATAATGGAGGGCTAGTTTCTTGAATGCATGGCTAGCTAATCTCACCTAGCTACTACTAGCTCTAGTTGATTGTATTCTTTAATTCTTGCATGATTTCAAGTTTCTTGTAAATTCTAATGGAGTATGTTGTATCCTTTGGTGATTGCTTGTAAGATCTCTAGATGAATTGTGTATCTCTTATAAAGAGCATTTGATTGGATCAAAAGGATGGATTACCATTGATTGTGTCATTTGAGTAGCAAGAACAATCAAGCACTTCAAGCTAACTTTGTAGTTAAGCTTTGAAGTCCTAAAGAGTTTGATTCTTCTAACCTTTGCATTAAATGAGTACCAAGCCTATATTTCCTCATTGCACACCTAGTAAGAGAACCTAGTATTCAAGAAGAGACTTCTAGCCAAATAACTAAAAGGAACACTAAGTCTTCAAAGAAAGAATACCACACTTGAAACATGCAAGTACTTTTCAATTGTCTATGATTCTTGATGAGACAATATTGCAATCAACAAAAGAGGTAGTATGTTAGCAAGGAGGTTGAGTAATGCTAGCCATGCATCTTTCTAATCAAGAGAGTTTACACATTTCATTCTAGTATTCTTTTCTTTTCTTTACTTCATCACACTTCATTCATTGCACTTCTTTTTCACAATGCACCACCACCAATCCACAACTTCTTGTATATTGTTTTCTCTTGTGTGATTAACAAAGAAGAGTATTGTTTCTTGTCTCACTAGTATCGTGAAAGCTTCTACGCTTGCTCTCCTCGTGGTACGACTCGTTTTAGCTACTGTCTATACGAAAGATTGAAACAAGTATAATTCTTACATATTCAAAGTAAACAAGATCAAAGGTGAATTCTAAACCCTAAACCATCTCTTAAATACCTGATTCTTGTACAAATACATCATATACCTTGTAAATTCTCAATCAAGAACTAGGACAAGTCAGCCTGCTCCGAGAGATAAGCTTGATCTTCAGTGGATGGCTCCGCTTCAATCCAAGCTTCAGTACCTGAACATGCAAGTCCAGGGGAGTCAAAAACTCCCTAACAAATAGACAGGTGAATGCCAAGTTGTCGTACAGAGATAAGTATATGTGTGTATGGATATAACCAAACAGTATTAAGCATCAAGAACTGTGTCGAGTGTACTTGTATAGTAATCATGAAATGGAGATATAAAATGAAAGTGATAAGACCTGAATAAACCTACCATTACTACTTTAATATTGGTACTTATTACCCGTTCTACCCATATGTCTTGGTATGTACAATAGCGTCCCAGCACACATACATCCACATATGAGTAAATCGAGACTGTTATTAGAAACCGACGGGGGTATTAACGAACAATGTTTACAGTGGGTCCCGTACATGCCCGGACCATGGTCCAGGACGTTCCATTGCTGGTGTATGGAACCGGCCGCCAGGCCTACAGGAGGGTCTTATAGAATGCCCTTATCAAGATGGTACCAAGAAGGAGGGAGCCAGCACTCCCCTCGGTCACCTGGAGGCCCACAGGTCAGACCGAAAGTTTTAGTTGCACAACATACCTAGCACCAATGTAAGCACGAACATATATTGATAGGCGCAAGTTTCCACCGACTCAATTCAAGTGGTTCCTTTTTATGATTTATTATGTAATCATCAATTCACGGGAAAGCAAGTGCATGACAAGATCAGGAGTTTAGGAGTACATGAGTATTCTAATTTCAAGTCACAGGATTCCCGTAAATATGATAATCGTAAGCCAAGTATCAATATTCCATAACGAGGCAAGTACCAAGTAGTAGCATAACAGGTGCCATGAGACATATGCCTGAGAGGTAATGTTAGGCAGGCGACAAGTGATAGCATGTTACATGCAAGTGTGCCAGGAAAATAATAAAATATTAGTCAACATGACGAAGCAGGAAAATCCAAAGGAAAGCGAGAACACTCGCCTAAAACTTCAGAAAACACCGGGAAATCCCAAGCTCCGGAGTCTAGGTAACCAACGCACTCAATAACCAATATTATATATAAAAAAGAGGAGGAGAAGGATGAATTAGAAAAAAAGGGAGAATGAAGATGCATGGGTCGCAGACGCGGGGGGTTTGTGCCGCGTTGATGCCACAAACGCGGGGTCTGAGACCCGCGTTTATAACACAGGAAGAACATAGACGCGAGTACGTGCTCCGCGTCGCGTTAATACATGAACGCGAAGATCGCGTTAAAGATGGGCTTGGACGCGGGTGAGCTCCGCGTTTTAAAACAGGAGAGAAAGAGAGAGACATGGAGATGTGAGAGAGACGCAGAGAAAGAGTGAGAGGGGGGACGCAGGAATCAGAGAAAAGGGGGGGAGACGCAAGGATGGGGAAAATCAGAGAAGAGAAGAAAAGAAAAGAAAAAGGAAGAAAGGAAAGAAGGAAAGAAAGAATGAAAAGAAAGAAGGAATGAAAGAAAAGAGAAGGAAGGAAAGAAAAGAAGGGAAAGGGGAGGTTGGTCGGCTGGACCTCGCCGGCGGCGGCCGGAGTTGGCCGGAGAAGATGGCTAAAGCTCCAAGCCCAAGAAATCTAGAGGGTGCAAGTGTAGTTCAAAAGGGAAAAATGGAGTTTTGCAAACGATGTTTCTGAGAGCGACGAGTTGGCTAGAATGAAAGAGCTCGCTGAGGAGGAGATATTGGGGTGGTTGGTGGTGGCTAAGATGGTGTAGGTGGTGGTGAAATGGTGGAGAAGTTAATGGAGGAAGTGGGTTTCTTGATGGAAAAGAGAAAGAAGAAGATGGTGGAGATAGTGTTGTTGTTGTTAGAATGAAGGAGGAGATGGAGGAGAAAGTGGTGGAGAAAATGGTGGAAGAAGTTGGTGGCGGAGGAGATGGAGAATGGAGGGGGGTGGCCGGCCAAAGGAAAGGCAAGGGGCTATTTTTTTGGGTGCTGGACATTGGCTGGAAGAAGAAAGAGGAAAAATAAAATGAAAGGGAGAGAAGGAAAGTGGGTGTTTTTATATGTAAGGGAAAAGTTTATTATTACAAGTTTGCCATCTTTTCAAAACAAAAGAGACGCACAAATGGAGACTTGCGTCTCCATTTAATGAAGCCCGCATCTGGGCAACCAAAGCTGGACACGGAGATTGATGCTGCGTCCAAAAAAGGAAAACGCAAGATCGCGTTTTAGAAGAGACAAAAAGGGCATGGTGACTAAATCAGAGTTGATTTCTTTTGAAGGACATAACATTAAATGCGGAATGGAGAGAGTCTCCGTATTAAATATTGAACCCAGATTTGGTGAGTCTCGTGTCAGGTATGGAGAGAGAAAAAGTAAAATATCCGGATAGAATTTCGGTATCTGGGGAAACACCGAAAACTCAGGAAAAACCTGAAAAATGAAGTATCTTGAAAAGTTTGTCAAAAATAATAAATATTATTTAAAGATTTTTGATAAAATCAATTTTCAGAAATTCAATCTCATTTTCATAATAAAAAATGCTGAAGTCAACCGTTGACACCGGTCTACACCGGGTCGGCCGGATTTTGATAAAATCTGAAAAATCTCAGAAAATGTCTGAAAAGAGAAAAATATAATTCTAAGAAGAAATATGAAATTGAAATCTAGAAATTTGATTCCAATTGTAAACTAAAATTCCTAGAATCAACCAGTGATACTGGCCGACACCAAATCCAGGGGAGTTTTGATAAATTTTAAAAATTCTCGAAAAATTCATTTAGATAGAAAACAGGATTTTAAGAAATAATGTGAAAGCCGTTTCTATATTTTGAACTCCATTTATAAATTAAAAATCTGAGAGTCGGTCAGCGACACCGGTCGACACCGGTTTTGAAAATTTACAATTTAATTCAGAAAAATTTCAGAAAATCATGAAAAATTTAGAATATTAAAAAATAATATTTGAAACTGAAATCAGTCAAATCTGAATACCAAAAGGTTAAATCATGCCGTACTGCTACATGAGTAAGAATTTAAATAACAGAAAATAAGAAAATACGCTCCAAAAATCAGGACAAATAACTGAGTACGTATTCTGAGAATGGGGTGTTACAATCCATCCACCTTATTAAAAATTTCGTCCTTGAAATTTCAATAATGGGGATGTGAAGGTAGAAAGGAATAGGAGTAAGGAATTTTACCAACTAAGATGTAAAGAGTTGGGGGTAACGTTCACGAATAATATCCTCTCGTTCCCACGTTGTTTCTCCTGGGGCATGCCTATTCCAAGAAACTAGTACCAATGGTATTGCTCGATTTTTCAATGTTTTGACACTTCTGTCCAGAACGGCCATCGGCTGCTCCTTGTAGGATAAATCTGGTTATAGTTCTATTTTTGAATGATCTAGAATGTGACTCTCATCCTTGACATACTTCCTCAACTGTGATATATGGAATACATTATGTACTCCTTCCAAAGATGGTGGCAATGCCAATCGGTAAGCCACATCTCCCACACGATCTAAAATTTCAAATGGGCCGATGTATCTAGGACTAAGTTTTCCGCGAGTACCGAATCGGATTACCCCTTTGATTGGTGATATCCTTAAAAATACATGATCACCTGTTATAAATTTTAACGGTCTTCTATTAGTGTCTGTCTAACTCCTCTGTCGGCTCTGTGCTGCCGGAGATGATCTCTGATAATTCTGACTTTATCTGTTGTCTGAACTAGAATATCCGGTCTCATAAGTCTTCTTTCGCCGACTTCATCCCAACATATTGGCGACCTGCATTTTCTGCCATATAATGCTTCAAATGGAGCCATCCTGATACTGGCCTGATAGCTGTTATTATAAGAGAATTCTACCAAATGAATATAGTCTTTCCATGACCCTTTAAATTCTACCATGCAGGCTCGTAGCATGTCTTTAAGGATTTGGATAGTTCGTTCAGATTATCCATCTGTCTGGGATGATATGAGGTACTGAATTTCAGACGAGTTCCTAAATTTTCTTGGAGACTTTCCCAGAAATGTGATCGGAATCTCGTGTCTCTATCTAACAAGATGCTAACTGGGACTCCATGCAGACGAACAATTTCTTTCATATATTTATCTGCAAGAACTTCTGTTGATTGACCTACTCTGAAAGGTAGAAAGTGAGCTGCTTTTGTAAGGCGATCAATGATTACCTATACTGCATTGTTACCCTTAGGACTGCTGGGTAGAGCTGTAACAAAATCCATGGTGATATGTTCCCACTTCCATTCGGGTATCGGTAATGGTTGTAGAAGTCCAGCTGTTCTCTGATGTTCTACCTTTATTTGCTGACAAACCAAGCATTTTGGCACATACTGGGCTATCTCCCTCTTCATGGCATTCCACCAAAACTTCTGCTTCAAGTCTTGATACATTTTATTTCCTCCTGGGTGTATGGAATAAGCCGAACTGTGAGCCCCTTCCAAAACTTTCTGCCGAACTTCCCCTTGTGGTACACAGATTCTGTTACCAAAATAAAGTGCACCATCCAAATGAATACAGATATCTGTCCTTAATCCAGCTTCTACTTGAGCCCTGAATTTCTGTAATATGGGGTCTCCCTTTTGGGCTTCCTTAATTTCACTTATCAGGGTTGGTTGAATGTGGAAGGTCATTAGTTGACCTGACTCATCAGCTCCTTGTATTAGCATTAAGTCCAACTTTATGATTTCCCGAAGCAATTCCTTCTGTTGAATAAGTTGTAATAATACTTTATTCTCTGGTCTCCTGCTTAATGCATCTGGGACTGTATTGTCCTTACCAGGATGGTATTGTAAGTCTATGTCATAGTCGGCCATCAATTCAAGCCATCGCCTTTGCCTCATGTTTAATTCTTTCTATGTGAAGATATACTTAAGACTCTTATGATCAGTATAGATCAATACTTTGTCCCCTAGAAGGTAGTGTCTCCAGATCTTCAATGCAAATATTACCGCCGCCAGTTCTAAGTCATGGGTTGGGTAATTTCTCTCATGTGGTTTCAATTGCCTAGATGCATAAGCTATGACATGACCATGCTGCAATAATACACATCCTAGGCCTTTTCCGGATGCATCACTATATATAACC
The DNA here is from genome assembly GCA_038442645.1 of Agave tequilana. NCBI lineage: Eukaryota > Viridiplantae > Streptophyta > Magnoliopsida > Asparagales > Asparagaceae > Agave > Agave tequilana. The sequence goes on from JAVJIF010030185.1 coordinate 17,826, forward strand.
ATCCCTCCTGTTCCTGAGGGAGTCTTCAGGATTGGAGCTGAAATTAGTCTTTCTTTAATTGTTCAAATGCTGTAGTACATTCCTCTGACCATTGATACCTTTCTCCTTTTCTGGTGAGCTTTGTTAATGGGGCTGCGATTTTGGAAAAGTCTTGGACAAATCTCCTGTAATATCCGGCTAATCCAATAAAGCTTTTAATTTCTGTTACTGTCCTTGGGATTGGCCAATCTTTGACTGCCTGAATTTTGCCAGGGTCAACTGAAATTCCTTCTTCTAAAACTACATGACCCAAGAAAGCTATATGGTCTAACCAGAACTCACATTTGCTTTGCTTAGCATAAATTTGTTCCTGCCGGAGAGTTTGTAGCACTATCTTCAAGTGTTCTGCATGCTCCCTGTCGTTCTTAGAATATATTAAGATATCGTCGATGAACACAACGACAAAGTGGTCCAAATATGGCGAGAAAACTCGGTTCATCAAATCCATAAAGACAGCTGGGGCATTGGTCACTCCAAGGGCATGACTAGAAATTCGTAATGACCATAGCGAGTTCGGAAAGCTGTCTTCGGAAAATCTTCTTTCTTCACTTTTAGTTGGTGATAACCTGATTGTAAATTCAATTTAGAAAACACTCGGGCCCCATGAAGTTGATCAAAAAGATCATCAATTCTTGGTAAGGGATACTTATTCTTGATGGTAACTTTGTTTAATTCTCTGTAGTCTATACACAACCGCTTACCACCATCTTTCTTGTTGGTCAATAGTACCGGAGCTCCCCATGGTGAAGTACTCGGTTTAATCAATCCCTTGTCAGAATATTTTGTGACTGCCTCTTTAGAACTTCTTACTCAGTGAGTGCCATTCTGTATGGGGCTTTAGATATTGGGACTGTACCCGGAATGATATCAATGGAGAACTCAATTACTCTATCGGGTGGAAGTCCTGAGATCTCTTTAAATACTTCTGGAAGCTCATTCCAAACTGGTACTCCCTTTTCCTAGATTTCAACAGTAGTCATCTGTGTTTTTCCTTGGCAGGTTTATGTTCTCCTTCAAATTGGAACTCGGGCTGAAGCGGTATTCTGAAAATAACTTTCTTGTTTCGACAATCAATAACCACATGGTATTTGCTGAGCCAAGTCATGCCTAAGATTACGTCGTACCTTTAGTATCTAGTACGAGCATATCCACTGCTAATGTCCTGTTACACAGTTCCACCGGACAATCTACACAAATTCTATTAGAGATGACTACCCCATTACCGGTACTAATCTCCCACTGGTGGTCAAAATAATTAACAGGTATAGAGTGTAAAGCAGCGAAACTATCTGATATGTAACAATGAGAAGCGCCAGAATCAAAGAGGGTTAAAACAGGTTTAGAGTGCACCATGATCTTACCTGTCATCACCTCTCTAGAAGTTTGGGCCTCTTCCGCTGTCAAGTTGTAGGCCCGTCCTCTTCCACGACCTGTTGTTGTTCTTCCTCCCCTTGGAGCTGGGCGAAAAACCCGTTGTTGTGGAGGGAAAGGGGTCCTCCTAACCACTGGCCCTGGGTTCCTCTATCCAATGGTTACTGGCGGTGCCGGTAGGGTTCGGTTTATTATCCCAGTTCTCTTATGGGGATAACCCTCTATTGTGTGATCACCAGATCCACATGCCAGGCATAATCCATTGGCCCTACAACACTCCTATTGTGTGTGGCCCGTCCTCTGGCAATAAGCACATATAGGAGGTGTTTGAGTTATCTGAAGAGGGGCTGATCGAAATGGTCTCCTAATCATTGGGGCCTTTACAGTTTTGACTGGACCTCCTCTGCCTAGTTGCTGAAATGGCCTCTTCATGGCTTGTCTCCTCATCTGATTAAGATTCTTTTTCTCCAATCCTTGCTCCACCTCTCGAGCTACAGTGAGGACCTGGGAATATGTTTTCAGCTGTTGGGGAATCAAAAGGACTTGAATATCCATTTGTAAGCCCAGCCAAAATCTGTTTGCCCGTTTCTCTTTGTCGGCTATCATATACGGAGCAAAACGACTCAGCCTTAAGAACTCAGCAGCATATTCATCAACAGATCGATTCTATTATTGAGTCGGATGAATTGCTCTTCCATCTCCTTTTGAGCTGTGGTAGGGAAGAATCTATCATAAAAGCTTTTAGAAAACTGGTCCCAAGTGATGGGTTTATCCAGTCTTGCTTATTCAGCTAGCCACCAGTTTCTAGCCACATCCTTTAGTTGGATCTTGGCGACCTCCAACTGATCTTCCTCTGGAACCCGTGCTGCCTTCAAGAGGTCTGTGGTGTCGATTAGCCATTGCTCGGCATCTAGCGGTCTCTCTCCCCCTGTAAATATTGCCGGCTGCAACTGCCTGAAGTCTGACACGTTGCCCCAGCCTCCGTTCCTAAGGAGCTGTTATTAAGCCTTGTCGAAGGAGTTCTGTCTGCCTTTGTTGATTCTCCACCATGTTTTGGATAACCCTTAGAATATCTATATTTCTCCCTGCGGGTCCGTCCTGTGGCTGCCCGGAGTTGTTACGTCCTGCCCTTCTATCCATATCTATGTTGGTAAAAGATGTCTGAAAAGAGGAGTGAAAGCAAAAGATAGATGGACTTTAGGAATCAAGGGAAGGAATATCAAGAAGGAATGGATAAATTTGTATATTATAGTTGAAATGTATAACCAAAACTCACGTATTCCAACTGCAAATTAAGATCCCAATAATTTGCAGTTTGGTTGTACTGTAGGTGTGAGAGCCTGGGCTCTGATACCAACCTGCAATGCCCCGATCCGGCAGGTACGGAGACGCTACTGCGACGTATATACGTAGGTCAGAAATACCTCACGTATATACGCTAAGCATCAGCACAAGAAGGAATCAGAGTACGAAAGTGCGTGGTATATATACATTCCAACTTAAAGATTACAAAGTAATCACAGAGCGTGATATATTGGTACATGTACATTATATCACAGCCAGGTACAAAAGTAAGAATTACAATTTGTACAGCAAAAAGATGCTCACGGGCTGAGAAGAAGATCCCCGAGCTTACAGGAAGATTCAGGAACAGAAGGAGCTAGGACAAGTCAGCCTGCTCTGAGAGATAAGCTTGATCTTCGGTAGATGGCTCCGCTTCAATTCAAGTTTCAGAACCTGAACATGCAAGTCCAGGGTGTTGGCCCAAAGGCCTTCCACTCTAGTTTTGATGATGATTAACTCATGTAGTTATGTTTACTAATTATCTTGTGATTTTAGTTACAGATCATATAACAAGATATTAGTTAGTGATTGCTTCAAAAAGAGGAGTTTGGAAGCCTTCACTTGGTGATTCCCGTGCCCGAGCGTCAAGATGATTCATAGCCATGCTCGTTGGATCACGGTGTTTTGGACCGAGTCGACTTGAAGATGAAGATCGTCAAGAAGACTTAGGTATCCATAGTTTAGATAGTGTATTTAGATCCATGTGTAAAGCTTAGTATAGTTGATATGCTCAAGTGCACACACACACGTTTTATGATTTTTCGGTTTTAGTTTAACCGATATTTGTTTCATGAATAGATTGATCAACACAAGTTTAATTGGTTTATGTATAGTTGTTTCATTCTATACATGCATGCTTTACTTTTAAACAAACTTATTTTGACTTTCCTATTCATGTATTGAAAAATCCAAGTTTGATAAAAATACATGTTTTGGTTTTTGGTAAAAATTACAAGACACAAAAATGATTCAATATGTTTGATATTAGTCTTGAAATTTTTATCACAAGTTTGTGTTTCAATATAAAATGTTAAAACAAGTTTTATGGATTTTTAGAAGTAACAAAAGAATTTTTAGAAATAAAAAAACTTATGTTTTTCTGCCCAGAACAGTGTCTGTCAGGCCAGGTCGGCCGACCGCATGGGTCGACCGAACCATAGGCCGGTCGACCCGTACGGTCGACCGACGTGCATAGAACCGTGCACGTCTGGCACACATTGGGACGGTCGGCCGGGTGGCCGACGGACCTGAGAGCAGTGCTCTCTGGTTCTTTGGGTCGACCGGGCGGTCGACCGGGTTGCCCCAACGGTCACATTTCTGACCGTTGGCAGTCGGCCGGGCTGGCCGACCGGTAGCCTGTCAGGCTGCCAGATCAGCCTAACGGCTAGTTTCTGTTTTGGCCTATATAAACCCCACTCCTTTGGGTTTTTGGCTAAGATTTTTAGAGCTGATTTTCTCCCATTCTCTGGTTTTAAAAAGAAGTTTTTAAAAGAGTTTAAAGAGCAAAAAGATTCATCTTGTTTGTTTTTAAGTGTTTTGTTATTTTCAAAGAAAATAGGTTTTTGGGAATTGTTTCTTGTTCTTCATTCCATATCAATTTGGTATTTCCCCAAGAGATTTTTTTGATCAAAACACTTAGTTCTTCCACACTTGAGCCTATCTTCTATCCTAATCTATTTAGGATCTTTGTTTGTGAAAAAAGGAAAGTGGTTTGTGGTTGAAAGATACCACCAATTTGTAAACCCTTGATTTCTTGAGTTGCTCCCTCTTTGGTAGAGGTGAGGTTGTTGTATTGGGTTGGAGTTTGCTCCCTCTTTGGTAGAGGTGGAGATTGGTATTTACTCCCTCTGGTGAGGTGGAGTTGGTTGTTGGTTTGTATCCTTCAAGTGTGAGGTGGATTGGTTGTTGTTTGGCTAAGGGCCTACCCCTCTTGTGTGAGGTGGTGTTTGTATTGAGAGAGGAGTTCGGTACTCCCTTTATTGTAACAAATCCTCCTCGGTGGAGGTCCCCTCGGTGGGAGATAGTGGATTGGAAATCCTTCACGGTGGTGAAGGCGGGGATGTAGAGCTAGGGGCTCGAACCTCGAAACATATCTTTGCCTTTGCGTTTGATCCATTGTCTCTCAACTCTCTCTCTCTCTTTTAAATTGTGCAAAGCATCATTCATATCATACATATCATATTTGCTTGTGTATTGCCTTGCATCTTTCATATTGTTCATTCTTATATGCTTGGCTTGTTTGTGTGTGCCTCACTTGTACTTAATCACAAGAGCTTCACATAGCACCTCAACCCATTAAAGGGGAATCAAGAGGAGTTAGTCCAGAGCCCTTCACGGGGAATTCGGCTACACTTGTGTGTTGTATTAAGTGTGTTGCAAATTTGTTTTTAAGCTTCCGCATTTAGCGCATTTAGTTCACTAGATTAGCATATCACCTATTCACCCCCCCTCTAGGTGATTTACAATTGGCATCTGAGCACTTTCAATTGGTATCAGAGCCTACGCCCCTGATACTTAGGCTTAACATCCTAGGAGTGAGATCCATTTGTTTGCTAATCTATTGTTTGCATTTGCTTGTTTGCACACATATAGTTTGGACCCATGGACTTCATGACCCCACCTATGTTTGACCCTTCCAACATTCTTGTTTGGAAGACTAGGATGTCCATATACCTCCAAACCTTAGGCTTACATGTTTTCCTTGTGGCTACCAAGAAATGCTATCTTGAAAATCGCATTCATATAGGGGCCAATGCACAAGCCCTAGAGGCCATTAGAAGCACGCTTTCCAAAGAATATCTTATGCATGTTTCTAACCTTGATTCCGCTTTTGCAGTGTGGAACAAGTTGACAACCACAACCACCTCCAAGCTTCAATTGCCAAATCAACCGGAGGAGTCTAGTGGAGAATCCGATTCTCAATGCTTAATGGTCCAAGGGAATGACTCCCTTGAGGTACAATCGGAAACTCAACTAGATAGTTTTGATTCTAGTTCTTCATGTGTTGATTATGTTGATCCCTATGCTTTGAATGAAGAACTATCTATTGTTTGTGAAAAACTAATAAAAAATATAATTTGTTGAAAAAGAAGACTTTTGCTTTAACTAAAGAAAATGAAAAATTGTCTTCTAAACTTGACAAGTTTTGCAAGAGAAGGTTGAGGTCTATAATGAAAGGGATTCGTTGAGATCTCAATTAGAACTTGCACTTAAAGAAAATGAGTTTTTAAAATCTAAAAATGATTGTCATGTTATTTTGAAGAAAAATGAAAATTTGTCTTCAAAAGTTGATTTTTTTTTAAAAGAGAATGTTGCTTTGAAAAACAAAATTATTTCTATTTCAAATGATTTAAATGTTTGTTTAAAGAAAAATGATGTTTGCAAAATAAGATTGATGCACATGTTTGCCATGCTAGGCCACTTCATCTAGTCTACCTATTGCATGCACCTCTTCTTCTAAGATTAATGATGATTTTTGTTTGTTGAAGAAGAGAGTGGATTGTTTGGGCTCCACTTTGAGCCATTGTGCCAAGAGCCATACACGTTTGGAAACTTTGTTTCGAAAGAAACAAGTTTCATTTTTTCATGCACACCCTCCACGGCATACAGATGCTCCTCACGGACACGCCCATCACACTATGTATGCTCATGTGTACACATGTACACATTGTGGACGTAAGGGCCACCTGATAGATTTTGCTATGATAGAATACATGATTGTAATTTAGCAAATAAATTTGTTTGGGTTAGGAATGGTACTAACCCCCATGGACCCAATAAGATATGGGTACTAAAGACCACCCCTCATGTTTATGATGTAGGTGTGGGCTCTCACATGACGTGAGAGTAGCCGTACCTTGGAGTGGATGCGTTCCGAGCTTTATGGAAATCAATTGGATGCATCACTTTCAAGGGATGTTTGGTGGAGAAGACCACCATGTTTTGGAGGCAAGGGAAGTTGCCTTCTAGGTTTTGGTAACGATTCCTAACTCCTTATTATTGTTTACATGCTTTAATATTCATTGTTTATAGCATGTTTTATTGTTTAGTGATTAGTATGAAAATGCCATGATAATTAGATTCTTGACATACATGTATAGTATTTGAGACACCATATTTAATATGGATTATTATTTTGTGTTCTCGTATTTGATTAGCTATCATGTACATCATAAATCTAATAACATGTGGATATTCATAATAATCATGTTTATGTTTATCATGTTGATTTTTATCGTATTTTGATGCTTCATGTTAAGATTACTTATTTAGATGTTAGTTTTCATTAAAACTAGGTGTATACTTGTGCATATAGTGGGCCACAAATAAATCTATGTATGTTTGAGCTTGAATGCTTATTTGAACCCATTAGATGTGCTAGTATAGTCTAGTTTTGATGATTCATGCATTTTAAACTTGTATTCCTATTTTTGGATTTGTTTTATGTGTTTTCATTTCATGTATATGTCTATTTTGCCAAACTTTAAGATATACATGTATACTCCTTGAGTCATTTGCCTTTCATGCAAATCTATATATATGGACTCAATTGTGTTTAGGGATATGTATGTATACTTATTGTGTTGACAATTCATACATATACCTTGAAATGAAATTTGTTTTGGTGAAAATTTAGTTTTTTTTCTTGATTTCGTGTTTATTTGTTTAACTTCATGTATATATCTATTTTATCCAAATTATTATTATACATATACATCCTTTTTGAGCCACGTGCGTTAATGCATATATTTTGTGGACTCGTTGTGTTTGGATATGTATGTATACTTTAATTTGTAGGACGTACATATACCTTGAAGATTAATATAGTTTTGATGATTTTCATATTTTCATGTTTCAAGGAATATTGAGCTTAATGTCCATCTTTCATGACTATGATCTTCACATTGTATTTGTACACTCACATTTATTGTTTACTCATGTTTTGTCTTCATGAGACATATTTATGCTTAATTGATTATGAGTGTTGACTATTTTGTGAATTTCATGTTTTCATGAATAATACTTTTGTTTTATTCCTTGCTTGAAGGATTTCGTACTAGTTTTCAAATTTTTTCATATAACTAGTTACTGTATTCTTCATATGGTAGAGTTTTTCAAACAAAGCTTATTTTCAAATCTATTTTTTTGAAAACCCCTACCTTCCATGGGAGGTTGGATGGGAGATCATGTTCATGTATGCTTTAAAATGAAAATCATTAAAACTTGAACCATGATTGGGAGGCTAGTTAATATGAGATATACATTTGATCTTATTGTTGTTTCAACTGGTATCATTGAATTCTTTCAATTGGTATCAATCTTGACATTTCTTGTATACTCATATATGTTTGTATGTATGTATGAATATTTTTAAATTCCAAGAATATCAATTTCAATTGGTATCTATTTTCCATACATATATATGTTTTGTTTATGCTAAGTTTGAGCTTCAATTTTTGTTTCAATTGATTACTTTTAAATTGGTATCAAGCCTACGCATTGTTTTTAGTTTGTAAATCATAAAGGGGGAGAAAACTTGTATTTCATCTTTCAATTGGTATTTGTTTTTCACTCTCATACTTTATGATTGAAAATTCAAAATTGGTATCATATGTTCAAAATGAAAATTATTTACAATTGGTATCAAAATTTTTGTTTAGACATTCAAAATTTATTATATTTAATTTCAATTGGTATCAAGATTTTCATGTGTTTTGCTTAAATTGGTATCAACATTTTTTTTGTGTGTTTCCTTTCAATTGATATCAAGATGCTATTCTTTGACATATTTTTAATTGATATCTTAATTGAATGTAACCCCTTATTGACTTTGTTTTTGTTTTAGACAAAAAGGGGGAGAAAAAATTTATTGATTTAGTTTTGCTTTTACCCTTTATTGATTCTTTGTATTAAAAAGGGTGAGAAAATTTTGTTTTGTTTTGATTGTTTACCCCTTTGTTGATGATTGACAATAAGGGGGAGAAAGATTTTGAGTTTGATTAAGATTTATATATGCATGTTTATGTTTTGCATATATTAAGTTTAATTTAGTTTAATTTTAATTGGTATTTAGAGCATGTTTTATTTTTGAACATTTCATTGGTATCTAGAACCTTTTATTGTTTATGCATTTCTATGCATTCATGTTTAAGAGCCTTCATTGTATATTCATTATGTTTATTTGGTTATGCATGAGTTAAGGGGGAGCTTCTTTGAAGCTTAACTTTAATCCATGCATATATAACTCCATGAGTTTTGTCATCATCAAAAAGGGGGAGATTGTTGGCCCAAAGGCCTTCCACTCTAGTTTTGATGATGATTAACTCATGTAGTTATGTTTACTAATTATCTTGTGATTTTAGTTACAGATCATATAACAAGATATTAGTTAGTGATTGCTTCAAAAAGAGGAGTTTGGAAGCCTTCACTTGGTGATTCCCGTGCCCGAGCGTCAAGATGATTCATAGCCATGCTCGTTGGATCACGGTGTTTTGGACCGAGTCGACTTGAAGATGAAGATCGTCAAGAAGACTTAGGTATCCATAGTTTAGATAGTGTATTTAGATCCATGTGTAAAGCTTAGTATAGTTGATATGCTCAAGTGCACAACACACACGTTTTATGATTTTTCGGTTTTTAGTTTAACCGATATTTGTTTTCATGAATAGATTGATCAAAACAAGTTTAATTGGTTTATGTATAGTTGTTTCATTCTATACATGCATGCTTTACTTTTAAACAAACTTATTTTGACTTTCCTATTCATGTATTGAAAAATCCAAGTTTGATAAAAATACATGTTTTGGTTTTTGGTAAAAATTACAAGACACAAAAATGATTCAATATGTTTGATATTAGTCTTGAAATTTTTATCACAAGTTTGTGTTTCAATATAAAATGTTAAAACAAGTTTTATGGATTTTTAGAAGTAACAAAATAATTTTTTAGAAATAAAAAACTTATGTTTTTCTGCCCAGAACAGTGTCTGTCAGGCCAGGTCGGCCGACCGCATGGGTCGACCGAACCATAGGCCGTTCGACCCGTACGGTCGACCGACGTGCACAGAACCGTGCACGTCTGGCACACATTGGGACGGTCGGCCGGGCGGCCGACCGGACCTGAGAGCAGTGCTCTCTGTTTCTTTGGGTCGACCGGGCGGTCGATCGGGTTGCCCCAACGGTCACATTTCTGATCGTTGGCGGTCGGCCGGGCCGGCCGACCGGTAGCCTGTCAGGCTGCCAGATCAGCCTAACGGCTAGTTTCTGTTTTGGCCTATATAAACCCCACTCCTTTGGGTTTTTGGCTAAGATTTTTAGAGCTGATTTTCTCCCATTCTCTGGTTTTAAAAAGAAGTTTTAAAAGAGTTTAAAGAGCAAAAAGATTCATCTTGTTTGTTTTTAAATGTTTTGTTATTTTCAAAGAAAATAGGTTTTTGGGAATTGGTTTCTTGTTCTTCATTTCCATATCAATTGGTATTTTCCCAAGAGATTTTCTTTGATCAAAACACTTAGTTCTTACACACTTGAGCCTATCTTCTATCCTAATCTATTTAGGATCTTTGTTTGTGGAAAAAGGAAAGTGGTTTGTGGTTGAAAGATACCACCAATTTGTAAACCCTTGATTTCTTGAGTTGCTCCCTCTTTGGTAGAGGTTGAGGTTGTTGTATTGGTTGGAGTTTGCTCCCTCTTTGGTAGAGGTGGAGATTGGTGTTTACTCCCTCTTGGTGAGGTGGAGTTGGTTGTTGGTTTGTATCCCTCAAGTGTGAGGTGGATTGGTTGTTGTTTGGCTAAGGGCCTGCCCCTCTTGTGTGAGGTGGTGTTTGTATTGAGAGAGGAGTTCGGTACTCCCTTTATTGTAACAAATCCTTCTCGGTGGAGGTTCCCTCGGTGGGAGATAGTGGATTGGAAATCCTTCACGGTGGTGAAGGCGGGGATGTAGAGCTAGGGGCTCGAACCTCGAAACATATCTTTGCCTTTGCGTTTGATCCATTGTCTCTCAACTCTCTCTCTCTCTCTCATTTAAATTGTGCAAAGCATCATTCATATCATATATATCATATTTGCTTGTGTATTGCCTTGCATCTTTCATATTGTTCATCCTTATATGCTTGGCTTGTTTGTGTGTGCCTCACTTGTACTTAATCACAAGAGCTTCACATAGCACCTCAACCCATTAAAGGGGAATCAAGAGGAGTTAGTCCAGAGCCCTTCACGGGGAATTCGGCTACACTTGTGTGCTGTATTAAGTGTGTTGCAAATTTATTTTTAAGCTTCCGCATTTAGCGCATTTAGTTCACTAGATTAGCATATCACCTATCCACCCCCCTCTAGGTGATTTACAATTGGCATCAGAGCACTTTCACAGGGGAGTCAGAAACTCCCTAACAAATAGACAGGTGAATGCCAAGTTGTCGTACAGAGATAAGTATATGTGTGTATTGATATAACCAAATAGTATTAAGCATCAAGAACTGTGTCGAGTGTACATGTATAGTAATCATGAAATGGAGATATAAAATGAAAGTGATAAGACCTGAATAAACCTACCATTACTACTTTTAATATTGGTACTTATTACTCTTTCTACCCATATGTCTTGGTATGTACAATAGCGTCCCAGCACACATACATCCACTCATGAGTAAATCGAGACTGTTATTGGAAACCGACGGGGGTATCAATGCACAATGTTTACAGTGGGTCCCGTACATGCCCGGGACACGGTCCAGGACATTCCATTACTGGTGTATGGAATGAAAGCACACCTAGAGGGGGGGTGAATAGGTGTACGTGCTAATCTAGTGAACTAAATGTGCTAAATGCGGAAGCTAATGCAAATGATTGCAACACACTTAATACAACACACAAGTGTAGCCGAATTCCCCGTGAAGGGCTCTGGACTAACTCCTCTAGATTCCCCTTGAATGGGTTGAGGTGCCGCGTTGGCTCTCTTGGTTGAATACAAGTGTTAGCAAACAAACCCAAGCAAGTATATCAATTTAAGCACACAAGTATATCATGCATATAAAGATAGACAATAAAGCATGCAAGATATAAAAGAGACAAAGAGAGAGAGAGAGTGAGCAATCGCAAACACAAGGGTATGTTTCGAGGTTCGAGCACACTTGCTCTACATCCCCGCCTTCGACACACGAAGGATTTCCACTATGCAAGATCCCAATGGATCTCTCCTCGGTGCCGCAACACCTACAAGCTCTCGGACTCCCTAGTCCCGTACACACGCAAGCTCACTAGCTCGCCGAGGCCGCACCTCAAAACAACCGAGTTCACACAAGAACTCTAAACCACCGCGAGCACACTTGCCGCCTCCTTAAAGAACAAATGAAGTCTTTGGTGATCACAACACTTTGATCACCTAAAAACAATCTCACTACAATACTCCTATAAGATGAATAGATCAATGGATGCTCAAGTGTTTGTGTGAGAAAACAAGGATTGAGATGGTGGAGGAAAACTAAAAGAATCACTTAAAACACTCTTGATAAAAACTCTCCTTTTAATTGGAAGTATTGGCTCTAAATTTTGTGGAGAAAAACCTTTGAAAAGAGTAGGAAAAACTGGCTCTAAAACTTCTCCAAAAACTTATGAAAAACAGCCCCCAAATGACCCTTTATATAGAGTCTGGAAAACTAGCCGTTGGGGCTCTGTCAGAGCTGCCGGTCGACCCGTGCGGTCGACCGCCAACGGTCAGAAATCTGACCGTTGGAGCCACGGTCGACCGCCCGGGTCGACCGAGCCACTGGAGCAGAGAGTAGAACTCTCTGTCGGTCGACCCGTACGGTCGGCCGAACTTTCCAGAGAGCAGAGCTCTCTGGAGCGGTCGACCGGCACGGTCGGCCGTCCTCCAGTGCACAAAGGCGTGCACGTCTGTGCACGTCGGTCGACCGGTCCGGTCGGTCGACTTCAGTATTAGTCGACTATAAAGGTAGTAAGTCGACTTATCCGAAGCCTGAAACAGTTTTCTGGGATTTAAAACATGGTCTTTTTGGCTCAAATAAAATCCCATAAAATACATAAAAATCTACAAAAATAGTTTTACCAATATACTTTGATAAACAAACATGCTTGCACAAAATCAAGGCATGTTATAAAAGATTGGACTATTTTTGTAACTTGGAAATATTTGGCTCATGATAAAAACTGTATTTTCCAAAACATGTTTTCTAAACTTTGTTTTTTCAAAACATCTTTAAATAAAAACTAGATATTTTGAACTAAAACATAGTGTGTATGGATATGATCCACTACACAAATAAGATGAAATATTTAAGTTTTTGACAATAAGCATAAACTTGGTTTTGATTGAAAGATGCAAACATGAATATCAAAAACCAAATAGTATTTTGTCACGAAGAAAAATCTTTTCTAAACTAAAAAATCTTTTATGAAAAACAATTCTATCAAGAGTGTGTGTGTGATATAATACTTGAGCAATCTACCACTATTTTATCCTTTACATTTTTAACTAAAACAAAAACAAAATCTTATACCTAGACACAAGTCTTCATCTTCTTGAAGTCTTCACTTGAAGGCTTCTCATCTTCTTGACTTGGTCCAAGCTTGATCCAAAAGCTCCTTGGATCACACCGTGCTAGCTCCAAATTTTGACATTTTATCCTTTGTTGAGCTATGCACCTACTAAGATCTTGATAATGAATCTGTCACTATTTAAACACAAGATCATTAGTAAACATAACTTCATGAGTTGATCATCATCAAAACTAGGGTGATAGGCCTTTGGGCCAACATGAAACCGGCCGCCAGGCCTACAGGAGGGTCTTATAGAATGCCCTTATCAAGATGGTACTAAGAAGAAGGGAGCCAGCACTCCCCTCGGTCGCCTGGAAGCCCACAGGTCAGACCGAAAGTTTTAGTTGCACAACATACCTAGCATCACTGTAAGCACGAACATATATTAATAGCCGCAAGTTTCCCCCGACCCGATTCAAGTGGTTCCTTTTTATGATTTATTATGTAATCATCAATTCACGGGAAAGCAAGTGCATGGCAAGATCAGGAGTTTAAGAGTACATGAGTATTATAATTTCAAGTCACAAGATTCCCGTAAATATGATAATCGTAAGCCAAGTATCAATATGCCATAACGAGGCAAGTACCAAGTAGTAGCATAACAGGTGCCATGAGATATATGCCTGAGAGGTGATATTAGGCAGGCGACAAGTGATAGCATGATACATGCAAGTGTGCTAGGAAAATAATATAATATTAGTCAACATGACGAAGCAGGAAAATCCGAAGGAAAGCGAGAACACTCGCCTAAAACTTCAGAAAACACCGGAAAATCCCAAGCTCCGGAGTCTAGGTAACCAACGCACTCAATAACCAATATTATATATAAAAAAAGAGGAGGAGAAGGATGAATCAGAAAAAAAGGGAGAATGAAGACGCATGGGTCGCAGACGCGGGGGGGTTTGCGCCGCATTGATGCCACAAACGCGAGGTCTGAGACCCGCGTTTATAACACAGGAAGAACACAGACGCGAGTATGTGCTCCGCGTCGCGTTAACACATGAACGCGAAGATCATGTTAAAGATGTGCTTGGACGCGGGTGAGCTCCGCGTTTTAAAACAGGAGAGAAAGAGAGAGACAGGGAGATGTGAGAGAGACGCAGGGAAAGAGTGAGAGGGGGGACGCAAGAATCAGAGAAATAGGGGGAGACGCAAGGATGAGGGGAAAATCAGAGAAGAGAGGAAAAGAAAAGAAAAAGGAAGAAAGGAAAGAAGGAAAGAAAGAAAGAAAAGAAAGAAGGAATGAAAGAAAAGAGAAGGAAGGAAAGAAAAGAAGGGAAAGGGGAGGTTGGTCAGCTGGACCTCACCGGCGGTGGCCGGAGTTGGCTGGAATTGGCCGGAGAAGATGGCTAAAGCTCAAAGCCCAAGAAATCTAGAAGGTGCAAGTGTAGTTCAAAAGGGAAAAATGGAGTTTTGCAAACGATATTTCGGAGAGCGACGAGTTGGCTAGAATGGAAGAGCTCGCTGAGGAGGAGATATTGGTGTGGTTGGTGGTGGTTAAGGTGGTGTAGGTGGTGGTGGAAATAGTGGAGAAGTTAATGGAGGAAGTGGGTTTCTTGGTGGAAAAGAGAAAGAAGAAGATGGTGGTGATGGTGGTGTTGTTGTTAGAATGAAGGAGGAGATGGAGGAGAAAGTGGTGGAGAAAATGGTGGAAGAAGTTGGTGGTAGAGGAGATGGAGAATGGAGGGGGGTGGCCGGCCAAAGGAAAGGTAAGGGGCTGTTTTTTTTGGGTGCTGGACGTTGGCTGGAAGAAGAAAGGGGAAAGAAAAAATGAAAGGGAGAGAAGGAAAGTGGGTGTTTTTATATGTAAGAGAAAAGTTTATTATTACAAGTTTGCCATCTTTTCAAAACAAAAGAGACGCACAAATGGAGACTTGCGTCTCCATTTAATGAAGCCCGCGTCTGGGCAACCAAAGCTGGACGCGGAGATTGTTGCTGCGTCCAAAAAAGGAAAACGCAAGATCACGTTTCAGAAGAGACAAAAAGGCATGGTGACTAAATCAGAGTTGATTTCTTTGAAGGACATACATTTAATGCGGAATGGAGAGAGTCTCCGTATTAAATGTTGAACCTAGATTTGGTGAGTCTCGTGTCAGGCAAGGAGAGAGAAAAGTAAAATATCCGGATAGAATTCCGGTATCTGAGAAAACACCGGAAACTTAAGAAAAGCCCAAAAAATGAAGTATCTTGAAAAGTTTTTCAAAAATTCTCAAAAATAATAAATATTATAAAGATTTTTGGTAAAATCAATTTTCAGAAATTCAATCTCATTTTCATAATAAAAATCCTGAAGTCAACCGTTGACACCGGTCTACACTGGGTTGGCCGGATTTTGATAAAATCTAAAAAATCTCAGAAAATGTCTGAAAGGAGAAAATATAATTCTAAGAAGAAATATAAAAATAGAATCTAGAAATTTGATTTCAATTGTAAACTAAAATTCTTGGAATCAACCAGTGATACTGGCCGACACCAAATCCAAGGGAGTTTTGATAAATTTTAAAAATTCTCAAAAAATTCATTTAGATAGAAAAAATAATTTTAAGAAATAATGTGAAAGCCTTTTCTAGATTTTCAACTCCATTTAATTAAAAATTTGAGAGTCGGTCAGCGACACTGGTCGACACCAGTTTTGAAGATTTACAATTTAATTCAGAAAAATTTCAGAAAATCATGAAAAATCTAGAATATTAAAAAATAATATTTGAAACTGAAATCTGTCAAATCTGAATACCAAAAAGGTCAAATCATGCCGTACTGCTACATCAGTAAGAATTTAAATAACAGAAAATAAGAAAATACGCTCAAAAAATCAGGACACATAGCTGAGTACGTATTCTGAGGATGGGGTGTTACAGCGGAGTCTCACCACAGAGCTGTATCTAATAGTGGAGGTGGAGACTTCATAGTGGACCAGTGTTGTGGGGATCGAGCTCCCGACTCGCAAAGTATTTTTGCCAAAGTTCTCATTTGGATGAATGACTCGGGCTAAAATAATCTCAGGGAGGCACTCGGGCTTTTCTCCATGAGCCTGGCTGAAGTGGTCTCAGGAAGGTGCTCTGGCTTTTCTTCTCGGGCCTAGCTGAGGTGGTGTCGAGAATACTGAGTTTGCTGTTTCACTCAAGACAATCCTGATAAAGTGAGACACGTGTCGCGATCCTGATAAAGATCAGAATCTGACCACTACTGATGCACCCTCCGCCACCTCCTTTTCTGAGACTCAGATAGAGAATGAGGGGAGCGGACTAACCCATCCTTTGTCCTGATCTTTCTCCTTTACCAGAAGATGGGGTATTATTTATACTTCGCAAGGAAGCAGTCGAAGTGTCTTGGGATGCCACCGATGAAGCATTCTTCCTTTTGGAGTCCTGACCTCTTCCTCAGGATGAAGGGCCAGTGATGTGATATCATCACTGTCTTGTATGTCCTGGGGGTCCATCTGGCTTCTTGGAGGCGTGTTCTGGTCGAAGAGGAGAAACTTCTTCATGTGGAGGATCTCTTATTTTTGTGCAGGAATCTCCTCGAGCTTCCTTCGAGATCTGTGGAAGGTGGCGTGAACAATAGGGTCACATTCATGTGAAGCATTCTCCGACAAGCAGATCTTTGTTTGCTTTTATTATCGGGAACTTATTCGTAGGTCTAGATAGGCATGAGCGAATTTATTTGTATTTCTTTTCAAAAAGGCAAACACAAACAGGTGATAGATCTTGTATTACTCTTGTTAGATATAACCAAATGTGTATTTGAATGGATGTAATCAGAAATTTATAGTAAAAGCGTCAATGGGAGTGTTGCTTGGATCTTGCCTTGTTTGTTTTACCATATTTTCGTCTGGAATTGGATGTCTCTTCAGAGCATTTGCTTTGACTCCGAGATGTTTGGTACTGGTATATGGATGTTCCGAATCGTTAGGTGCTGGTTTGGTGAATGATTCTCAAGTGGATCTCTAGTCCTCACAATGGTACCAGTAAATTTGCATCCTCTGAGTGGAAAAAATCCCAACTGTGGAGCTGAGCCTCCTACAGGGGCATTCCTTACAATGGAGTCAGGTTCACATTAACTTTTGAGTAGAGAAAATCCCATCAACGGAGTAACGAAGCCGGGACTCTGAGAGGGGAATATCCCTGCATCAGAGTCCGGTTTCTGAGTGGGGAAAATCCCACGGCGGAGTGTCTTGAATGGCCATGGAGGAGCTTGTGTTGTCGCATTCGAGTGGGGAAAATCCCATCTCGGGACGTATAAACCAAGTATTGGAAGTAATTAGAACGCGCATGATTAGTATCCAATTCTGCATTATTCATACCAAATTTCCCTCCCAATTTTTAATAAAATACTATTTAACTACCGGTGTTTTGGTCTCTTGTGCAGATAATGAATGAATAGGGGCAAAGTAGCTATAAGAGATTAATTAAATCTATTTTGGGTAATTAATCTTAATTTCTTGGATCCCAAGTCAAGAGAGCTTTTAAAAGATACATTGGGTTCTGAAATTGAGAATGAATCTGGAGAAATACAAGTCCAAATTACCAGAAACGGTTTAGACATTTGCATTCAATTGAACGTTCCTTAATTACAGAACCACCTTTTAAATCCCTTCTTTAGGCGCCAATCGGATTGGTATTTAGTTATTCTCGTATTAGTAATAAATCAACAAGATGCATAGTTCAACAATAATTTATCTATAAATAATATTTATTAAAATAAATATTCCACCATGAATATTTTATTCAGCATAATTCCTGCAATAAGAGCGATAGTTCAAATAGACAGAGAATATATTGGAATCAATAATTGCACAATCAATATTTATACAAGATAAATATTTATTAACAATAATTCAAGCAAAACTAGATGTTAGTATAAATGGACAGAGTAACAAAAAAAGAACCAGATTTTGGAGTGAGGTGTGCGTAAAGTGAATCTTCTTAAGACAGTTACATCCCCCGCTACAGTGCATACAAGATATGGACGCTGATATCCCAAGATACAACACTCTTTCACATGTTATGCACAACACTTTGCAAAAATCACGTACAGTCGAACCAAAATTGACCCGTACCTTCCATTTGACCGAAACTAGGAAAAAAGACACAAGGACTAAAAATCAGATTTGAGATACAATTCTGAAATCTGATCAGTACTTTAAAAAATCCTATTTAAAGAACTCAACTATTTATTGTAGTTGATTGGGTTTTAAGGTTCTCATTTGTGAGTAATTGTGAGTTATTCATTGGAGTGGAAATTTGCACTTTATATAGGATTCAGAGGAAATCTTTCAGCTGTAATAGGTGCAACCCTTCCGAACAGACACATCTGTTCGGTTGGAATGAGCACAATCGTTCCGAACAGACACATTCATTTGCCGAATAAACACATCCATTCGGTCGTAACTGCTTGTCCCCGAACAGACATATCCATTTGGTCGGAACGGGCGCAATCGTTCCAAATAGACACATATGTTCCTATACCACTTTCAATGTGAGACTAAAGAGTTTTCACTCTTTTTGATCTCATTTAGCTGTTGTATTAGGCCAACTTCCGACTTGAATATCTCATTCATTCGGAAACGAAATTGAATATATGAATACACCACGTTCAACCCCAATGAAAGGAGAACACATTCCAACCATCTCCCATGCATTTCGAGCAACGGGTCACACATATATTTCAGCACAAGTTTTCTCAAAAACTCACTTGATTTTAATTCCAAGTTTCCAACAAGCTCATCAAGCTATTAACCTCATCACATAGAATAATCACGTCTCCATGGGGTTAGTAATGGCTATGGCCATGTGCCATCAACAAAAGAATCTAATCCCACACTTGAGAGTATCTTGCATCCAACTCGCCCCTTGCCAGTCCCATTTTTTTGCAACCAATCACAAGATAACACAAAAAATATCACACCATGCACCACTGAACTTCAGCAAACGAAACAAAACATGTACAAGATTGAAGATTTTGCAAATTGAGAGCCTAGAGGCCTTTCTCAAACTCATTAATTATACATCAAAGTTTACACTCCATTAACATACAAAGAGTGAGAGAGCACACAAAACTATCGTCAACGACACTCAATCACCACAAACATTAGAAACCGTGTCGTTAACAAAGATACAACGACAACAACAGCAAGACCGGACTCAGCCATTCCTTTTCTTCTTGTCACCATCAATTGGAGTCGTCGCCTCGTACAGATCAGAGACCAGACGGTACCTGCAGTGCCTTCTCTTTCCGCCCATATCATCGTCGTCGTCATCGTCATCGTGCTCCTCTATGGAAACCAACGGAAAAGGTTTCGCGCACCCAGACAGAGGGGTATTGGACGTGGAGAAGGAGCAAGAAGACTCCTCCGTCGCCGCCGAGCACTCGGCGCTGCTCTCGCTGAGCTGGACGAGCTGCTCCGCCGCCCGCAACTCGGTGGCCGTGAAGAACTTGAGAGGTGGGATGTGGATTCGTAGCTCAGATCGTTGGGAGGTTGCCATCGCTGGTATTGTTTGAGAACTGAGAGAGAGGAGATTTTTCTTCTTTTTTCTTTTCTTTTGTTTTTTTGTTTCCTTTGAAACAAACCGACTTGGTCTCTGATTGGTTTATAGCGAGCCATACCGAGGGCTCGGGGGATTCTAGTGATCCTGACCGTCCGTTGCGGAAAGAAGAGGGAACTCAAAACAGTGGGCAGGCGACGCGTGTTGTTTTGGGGAATTTAAGGTTATTATTTTTTGACGTGGATGGTTATCTTGATGCACTGGTGATTAAGAGAGGTTTAAATGGGCTAAGATCAGCTTAACTTCCGGTCCTTTCTGGTCTTTTCTGGAATTCAGCCCATTGGGCCAAATTATTGAGAGATATTTTTACTGGATCTGGGCAACCCTATGGAGCATCATTATGTATTTCTTGAGAGATCAGATTTTACCTTTTATGTACAGTAGAATGCAGCGGTCATTAGATATCTCTCTAAGTCTTAAAAGTAGCAAAGGATTATTTTTTTTTTTTAATTTTTATTTTTAACTAGAAGAAGGTCAAATAATACATTCTTTTTGGAAGTCTCTGCAGAGTTTTTGGAAGATTAACTTGCTTAAATCTTTACAACAATACGTCCAGAATCTACACTAAATATTTATAAAAACTTGAGTTAATTGCAGATACACTCACTGTACTATAAACACTGGAGTACTAATAACTCCCTCAACTTTTTTATTAGCAGACAACCCCTTAGCTCCTAAACAGAAATTGACCCAGGAGGTCTGTCTGCTAATTTTAAGAACCAGTATGTTTGTAGCTAAGGAGTCTGCCTGCTAATAAAAAAGTTGAAGGGTTATTAGTAATCCAGTGTTTATAATATAAGGAGTGTATACGCAGTTAAATCTAAAAACTTATAACTTGCGTTTGTCTCCAAAAGCTTGTAATAAACTTGTAAATTCTACATATTTTCAAACAATTAGGAAGTTCTTAGTAAAAATATCCAAAGCTAATTATACCTCAATTCAGAATATATCAATGCTGGAGAAATTATACCTCGTTACCTCAAAAATTAAATTATGTCACATTCAATTTCCTCCATAATACTTTCAACATTTAATGTAATTCCATATTTACCATGAACTCTCTTGTAGCAGCTATTACCCTGTAATGTACCATTTTTCACTGAGTGGGTCTTTTCTCTTCTCTAATGTTTTACTAAATGCTTCAACGACCTCGTTAAACAAATGGCTTGAATTCGAGTTCCCTGTCAACATAAGAATTATTTTGTGCACATACACTTCAGTGGAAAATATAAGAAACATGTAATAAACTCACCTCATCGTCCATTTAAGTAACTTTGAGAAATTTTCCACTTCCTCGGGAATTTTTATATTCTCCGATTTCATCTCATTGAATAACCAAGACCTTGACCATCCAGATATTTTGACGTTCTTCGAGTTTAGGTCCTATTCGAAATTCTCATATTATTAGAACCCATCACATGCTCGAATTTGAATTCGAATATGAGTGAGAGAAGAATAGATAGAGGAAAGAAGAGAGGAAGCAAGGAGGGGGGTAAGTCGTAACTAGTAAAGTCTTTTACAGTTGTGAATGAATTACATGCATGTAAATTTTACGGTATTTGGTTAGTAATATAAAGTTATAAGTGGTAAAGTGTATTGTGTTTTATGTTGTTTGGTTGTCGTAATGTGTAAGTCCTATGTGAAAATGTTGACCACAAAATTAACTATTTGGTGATTTAAAAAGTTTTAATATTGCGAATAAATACTAAAAATGTTAAGTATTAAAAAGATTAATATTAAAATAAAAAATAATACAAATTTGCATGACCACAAAATTAACTGTAAGTGTGCTGTAAGTGAATGATAATTGGGTTGCAAGTAAGTGGTAGTTGAGTTGCGTAAATTTTTACGAATTACGATTCAAGCATACGTCATAGTTATAATTGAGTTTTAAGCCATTTACGAATTACGGAGTTTTACGTTTTTTACGACGAAATAGACAACCCCCAAGACATGAGTCGTTGAGACGGAGTTGGATTGAAGAATAAATGTTTCTTTTCATAAAATTTCAAAAGATAAGAATGTAAATATATGCGTAGTTTTCAAGCTTGATTAAAGGTTTGTAAGTGCATGTATGACTAATTTATTTATTTATTTTTTTGGACATGACAAGAACCAACGATCATGAGTCATTAACAAGTACCAAAGGCCTCGACCGTTTATTGTCTATTTAAAAAAGGGAACGCTGGAGCTTTTTTTTTTTTTTTTTTTCCCCTCTTCAAAATTTCAAACAATTTGATGTAAGAAGTCAAGGCAACAGTAAGAGAAGATGAATGTTCAAAAATAGGTCAGACAGAGATCTCAGTCAACAAACGAGTTGAAGCTGTCAGTCGACCGTCTGATCGACTGGCCAGAAAGCAAAAAAATGATAAAGGCGCTGGTTCACCACTCGGTCGACCGGCCAGAAAGCGGAGAAGCGACCAGAGAGCCGAGTCTCTTAACCAGTCGACCGCCAAGTCGACCAGCAATGCACGGTCGACCGCCTAGTTGACCCGCGTATCAGCTATTTCAGATTCTTAACGGGATCTGGTCTTTGAGCCTGATTTGAATTCCGATTGGTTTTATTTTTCTTTTATTTAATTAGATTTTCTAGTTAGAGTAGTATGTCTTTTTATTTTCCTATATAAGGTCATTGTATCTTTATTTTTAAGAGCCAAATTTTAATCAGTTTTTCTCTCCAATTGCTTGTGGATTTGTATTGTTTATCTTTGCTCGTGGATTCAACTTGTTTTTCTCGTGAATTCTAGTATAATCCTACCTAAAAGCATCATTTAGGATCCATTGGACGCTAGAACGAGATCTAACCGACAAGTTCACTTTCTTGTTTGCGTCACAATTGGACAATAAAATTAGATAGCAAAAGCATTCTAATCAAGAGAGTCGTGATTATAATAGTAGAGGTATTGTTAATTACTCATTGGGTATATTTTTTCTTTCACTAAAACAATTGATTGTGTCGCAATCACCTTCTGCGCAACAAAAAAGCAAAAAGAAAAAAGAAAATAACAAAGAGAACACAACAAAGTTCAAGCCATGTATAATGTTTAAATAGTTGATCTCCAATCCTCCGCTAAATCACCAAATATTTGTTTTTTTCCCCTTTATTTCTCTTTTCCACCACACTGGAAATGCCCATGCTAAAAAATAGATCAGAGTTAGAGTTTTTGATGGATAATTCCCACAGCATGAGAGAGAAAGAGAGAGGAGAGATTTTTGAGAGTTGTTGTCTGAATCTCTGTCTTCCTAAAACATTAATTCTTCTCTCCCTCCTTTCTCTTCGGTAGATAATCATTCAGAGTTAAGACAAATATTCACTATGAAATTTGTCTTCGTCCTGCTGCATTGAAATCCTATGAAGATACTGATTAACTATAGTTCGACCATACGACGATTTGGTAGAGGTATCCAAATACTGTGAAGGAGTGTTGTATCTTGAGAGATCAGCGTCTAGTAACGCATTAGCACAGAAGCGGGGAATGTAATTGTTTTAAGGAGATACCCGTAATTGTCTTGAAATTATAGAAAATGTCTGAGACTAATCAAGATAGTATCTGTAAGGCACCGAACATGCAAATTCAACAGATGCTAGTGCCTACTCTACTTCCTAAGCCGAAGCTGGAGAAGTCATGAAAATTCGGATGACACTAAATCCAAGAGGTGACTGATTAGTCTCCAATTATGCATCATTATATCGCATTTCCCTACCGATTTATGAATAAAATGTAGGTCTAAGCCGTGTTTTGGTCTCTCTTGCAGGTAAATCAAGAGTTTAAGGGAAAAGGAGTAATAAGAGCTTAATTAAACCCATTTTTGAGTAATTAAATCCGCATTACTTGGAGGCCAAGAAAGGGAATTTCTAGAAGATACATTGAATCTAGACTTTTGCGCATGTTAGATGAAGATTCGACCGAATATACCCAAAACCGAATATACCAAGAAGGCCCCCGAAGCGCCGCGCATCCCCGCACCAAAACCAGGGACCTAAGTCCCTGGTTTTGCCGAGATTCCGCCGCAATTTGGTGGGGCCACGCGTCAATTTTCGACGCGTGGCCCTGTCTCGTCATCTAGAACTCCCTTATGCCTATAAAAACCTTGTAGAGGTCCCAAACGAAGCAGTTTTTGATTTTAGGTAAGGGTTTCTATGTTTTAGTGTAGTGTAGGTAGGTGTTCTTCATTTCATTTCTTTTGTATTTTCTTTTCTTTTTAGATCATATATTAGGGCTGAGAGATTCAGAGAGAGATAGAGAGGGATTGATGTAATAGATGGTGACAATCTATGTAAAGGTGCCTCCTTTCTTCTCCGATATAATCTTCTCCATCTTCTACATGATGCTTGACTAACTTTTCTTCTTCTCATGGCAATCTAACTACTAACCACTAACTATCTAACTACTTACTTGATAATCCACATGAATCTAATAGCCTCTACAAGGCCTTGCTCTTGCAAGAGCCATTGATGGCTCAAGATGATGGATTCTAACATTCTAACATTTCTAACACCTAACCCACTAACTTGCTAACTTGCAATGTCTTTTTTATTTCATGCTCACTTCTAACTGGTTTTGATGATTTAATAAGTAGCTTGCAACTTGTTAGTGGTATGGATGTGTTGTTTGAATGTAGAAGATCAATCTTATGGGCCATGCTCTGTATTGTCTCTTGAAGCCAAGGATTAGTGATGGCCGAGAATCCATGTGAGGCCACTATCACTAAGAGGTTAGCATGGTTAGTGGAGCAATTAGTAGTTAGTAGCCATGCGTTTTCTTTTACTTTGTTTTGAAAATTATTTCCAAAATCCTTTTATCATTTTTCTATCGATGTTTTTACCATCCTCTTAGTTCACCTTTGTTTCATCTTCTTTTCTATTTTATTTTCCAAACCACTTCTCTTTTGTTTTCTTCGCCATTTTCATCGCCTTCTCCACCTACCACATGCTTGATTTCCTTTTCCTTTCTTTTCTTTTCTTTTTCTAATTCTTTAACAAAGAAGAACTTGTTAATATAACACGTGAATAAAGACTGTTAATGCTTTTATCGCCTCCCGTCCCTGTGGATCGACCCGTTGAGCCAATGCCATAACGGAAGTATCGAGGGAACATTAGCACATACAAGCTTTTATATTGATTTCATAAAACACATTTTGAGTGCTAGTTCCGTCCCAATCAAATTTTTGGCGCCGTTGCTGGGGAACAGGAATGGTTTTGTTTTCACGTTTTTGTTAACATTTTCTTCTCTGTTTTGGTGTGCAGGACATTCTTTACAGGATCTTAACATTGCAGAACAAAAACTAGTTTTGCATCTCTTGGCTCTAGAAAGCAGGGACCCATCTTCTAAAGAAAAGCCGCGCAAACGTGATATTTGTCGTGCCAACGCGACTATTTTGTGATCATTGTGTATCTTATTGTGCTGGGATGTATTCATTGTAATAGCTAGTGGATCTGTACTATTACTTTTCTGCTTTCATTGCCTACACACCACAATAAACTAAAGAACTAAAATACGGTATTTAGACGCTTTTAAAACGGTTTAGATATTTGCATTTAGGCACGTGTCAATTCAATTCCAATATACTGTATTTTGTTCTGTTGTTGTGATCTAGATCGAGGTGTATATATGGCATTGTATATAGCATAGGACAAACACGTGGGTGATTTACTCGCTTTGTGTTATACTATTGTCTATATTGTACACTTGTACAAATTGAAATTAAGGGCAAAACTCATACAAGATAAGGTGGGGATTTCATCATCCTTCCTTAGCCCAAAAATCACCTCCCCACTCACACAACCCAAGCCTTAATAAAAACTGATAGACGTTTGCCGCTAGGGACATCTCGAGCTCATTAAGAGATTAACCTAGGGTGAAACTTGTTTTGAATCTTATTCTTGTGAAATCGGTGTCTAAGGTTGGGGATTAAGAGGTTACGCCTCGAAGATACCGTGGTTTGGCGTAATTAAGGCCCGTTGCTTACGCACGGATACCTCCCACCGTATTTTGCCCCTACCTGGCCGATTAGCTTGTGGTCGGATTCAAGCAACAACCTCCCATGGGTAATTGATCAGTTAGGAGTCGTCTAGGTCTAGGTCAACCTTAATATAGGCTTGGTTTTGATTTTCTTTCTTTTTATTTTATTTGTTATTTGATTTTTCTTTTTTGTTTGTGAGTATTTGTGAAATGGAATTCAACAATAACAATTCTTTCAATCCTAATATGAATTCATATTTCACACCGACTCCATTGGTTTCGGATAATTCCAACCCGATTTTTCACAATATGAACCAATCAAATACACTGGGTTGGACTTATCCGAATCAATACAACCCATACCCACAATCTAATGACTATAATTTTCAAAATAATTTTAACCCTTCACAGAATCAATGGGGATTCACCTCCCCTAGTTAAATTTTCAACCTCCTTGTCTACCGTGTCCACCTTGTCTACAGTTTATACAATATTCATCCCCGATTTTGCTTCCTATACTCTTTTTTCTGGACCTCCCATTGAAGAAAAATTCGAGCTAGAAAAGAGTATAGAAGCCAATCTACAAGTGGCCGAGCAACAACTTCAGAAAATGTTGGCCTCTCCAATTCCACAATATTTTCAAGAGTCTTACTCAGTTCCACCTCCTAATGAACAACCATCTGCCCTGGAAACGAGTAAGGAACTCTTGTGTGAGTTCAAGCTTCAATCTCAAAATATTTTGGATTCACATTCTTCACAAAATTTTCAAAATCAAGATTCTTATACTCTCATTCTAGGGCATCCACTTAAAGAAAAATCAAGTCTAGAAAAGAGTATAGAAACCTTGCAGGAGTCAGCTTTACAATTTCAAAAATCTGCTTCTCAGTCTATTGATAGGTTGGAAAAACAATTAAGTAAATTAGTCAACATTTATAAGAATGAAGAAACTCTCTCTTCTCCACCTTTGACCAATCCAAATATCTCCAACTCTATCAATTTGACCCATGACTCTTATTGTTTTGGAAACCAAGATTCCTACACTTCTTTTCTAGAATAACCACTTGAAGCTACAACACATTTAGAAAAGAGTATAGAAGTCTTGCAAGAGTCTGCACTACAATTTTAAAAATCTTCTGTCGAGTCTATCAATAGTTTGGAAACACAATTGAGTCAATTGGTTAGCATTTATAGGAATGGGGAAACTCTATCTTATTAACCTTTGACCAATTCAGCTATCCCAAACTCTATTGATCTGACCCAGGACTCTTATCATTTTGAAAATCAAGTTTCAATTTCAGCACACCCATCTGAACTTGTCCAAACTTCAAATCGCATTGACATTTTGGCAAGTTATCCTTTTCCTGAGATTGAACTTGAGCATGAATATGATCCTGACCTTCAACTTGGTAATTCAATTTCACTTCCTGATTCAATATTTACTGAGGTATTTTTACCTGAATTCAGGCCTTTTTCTGAGTCAGTATTGGATACAGTGTCAGTCTATTGTGAAATTGAATCACCAATCTTTTATGATCATAATATTGAACTTGACCAATTTCATACTTTTGAAAGTCCCATTGATAAATTGGCAAGTTCTCATTTTTATGGAATTGAACTCAATGAGAAATGTGACTTTGATCCTCAAATTTGTGATCCAGTTCAAATTCCTGAATCAATATTGACTCCTGTTATGTTACCCAATTTGAGTAACATTTTGAGAGTCAATTTTAATTCCCATACCTTTCATTTTTGAACTTGAATCACCAATCTTAGAAAGTCACATTCCATCATGGGGAAATGAATGTGGACTTGAGCTTCATCTTCTTGATTTGGACTCACTTCCTGAACCAATCTCGACTCCCGAACCTTTACTTGATTTAAGTCTTTTTCCCAAGTCGGTATTAGTTCCTGTATTTCCTGAGTCCAAATCAATCATTCCATTCTGGGACAAGGGTCTTGATAAATTTGACTCTGAAATTATTTTGAAAATTTGAAAATTAGAGAGGGTAAAACTTTTAATAAAAATCATTCATATCTATATCATTCTAGTGGGTTGTATTATAGAGGTCTCTGGTGGGTTCCTCCGGACTCCACACACATTGGATTGGCTACATTTCGTGGACCAATCAGACCACCGCGGGAACCACCACCTTGAGGTGATTTTTCTTTCCCTCTCTATTTGTTTCATACATACATACATCACAATGCATTGAGGATAATGCATGAGATAAGTGTTGGGGAGGATTTACTAACATAGAGTTTTTAGATTTTCTTTCTTTTTCACTTCTTTTAGGATACTTTTAGAAATCTTCCTTTTTATATAGGAATTTTCTCTTTCTTTAAAAACTTTTTGAAATAAGAGACAAAGTTTTGATCTATTTTTAAGAAAATTAAGATGATCTTAGAAATTAAGAAAGCCTTAATTATGACATCTTAAACCCAGTCGAAATAATGGATCTTGTTTAAAATTATAGGCTAAGTAAGATAAATTGGGGTGATAATTTTATCTTGAATTTTTTGCCTAAGATAGTATGCACTTCACACTTACACAATTTTTTAGGATGGAAATAAAGACCTAAAATGCCATAAAGCAAAAAAACTAAAAAGAAAAAAATATATATGGTATAAATAAAACATCACTTATTAAGCTGGATAATTATGCCTCAAGAAGCATGATTATTCACGCCTAACGGTGGTCAATAGAAACAAATAAATCCCCCTTAGTTTTGTGGCCTTGTTTACTCGAGTCCTTAAACCCGAGGGATGTTTTCTCATCTGGTGCCCTAAAATCGTCTGGTCTGGGAGTCATCGGTTAAAGGCTCATTACCCGGATAAACTAGAAAGCCTAAAAAACTAAGGGAAGAAAAAAAAAGAAAAAGGAAAAAATATATAAAAATAAATGGCTTGATGGTTAGAGTTGAAATCCCAGAAATCTTCACTATCACAAAGTGCATATTATCTAGGCTTTTTGAAAGATAAAATATTAATCCAATTTTGAATTCTTACCTTAATTGAAGACAAGATCTTGCATAGAAACTAAGTTTAAGGAAGAATAATTTTTGGTGGACTTATGACCTTAGATCGCTTATATTTTTGCAAAAATATTTTGAAAACTTGTCTCTCTTTCAAAATGTATTTTCAAAATACTAACATTTGTCTTCTTTCTTTATGGATTTTGTGGGTGCAATCCGTTGAAAACCCTCAGGAGACAATACTCCTCCTCTAGGGTAACCTAGATGTTTAACGGCTTGTTGCACACGATCAGTGCAATCGCGTCACCTGCGAAAGTGGTGTAATAACATTTATAGTATAGTTTTTCTTTTCTTGTTTTGCTCGGGACGAGCAAAAGATAAGTGTGGGGGTGTGATTAGTCTCCGATTATGCATTATTATGGCGCATTTTCCTACCGATTTATGAATAAAATGTCGGTCTAAGCCGTGTTTTGGTCTCTCTTGTAGGTAAATCAAGAGTTTAAAGGCAAAGGAGTAATAAGAGCTTAATTAAACTCATTTTTGGGTAATTAAATCCGCATTACTTGGAGGCCAAGAAAGGGAATTTCTAGAAGATACATTGAATCTAGACTTTGCGCATGTTAGACGAAGATTCGGCCGAATATACCCAGAATCGAATATACCAAGAAGGCCCCCGAAGCGCAGCGCATCCCCGCACCAAAACCAGGGACCTAAGTCCCTGGTTTTGCTGAGATTCCGCAGCAACTGCCGAGATTCCGCGGCAATTTGGTGGGGTCACGCGTCGATTTTCAACGCTGGCCCCTTCTCGTCTTCTAGAACTCCTTATGCCTATAAAAACCCCTGTAGAGGTCCAAAACGAAGCAGTTTTTGATTTTAGGCTAGGATTTCTATGTTTTAGTGTAGTATAGGTAGGTGTTCTTCATTTCATTTCTTTTGTATTTTCTTTTCTTTTTAGATCATGTATGAGGGCTGAGAGATTTAGAGAGAGATAGAGAGGGATTGATGTAATAGATGGTGACAATCTATGTAAAGGTGCCTCCTTTCTTCTCCAATGTAATCATCTCCATCTTCTACATGATATTTGGCTAACTTTTCTTCTTCTCATGACAATCTAACTACTAACCACTATCCATTTACTTGATAATCCACATGAATCTAATAACCTCTACAAGGCCTTGCTCTTGCAAGAGCCATTGATGGCTCATGATGATGGATTCTAACATTCTAATATTTCTAACACCTAACCCACTAACTTGCTAACTTGCAATGTCTTCTTTATTTCATGCTCATCTCTAACTTGTTTTGATGATTTAATAAGTAGCTTGCAACTTGTTAGTGGTATGAATGTGTTGTTTGAATGTAGAAGATCAATCTTATGGGCCATGCTCTGTATCGTCTCTTGAAGCCAAGGATTAGTAATGGCCGAGGACCCATGTGAGGCAACTATCACTAAGAAGTTAGCATGGTTAGTGGAGCAATTAGTAGTTATAGCCATGAGTTTTCTTTTACTTTATTTTGAAAATTATTTCCAAAATCTTTTTATCATTTTTCTATCGATGTTTTCACCATCCTCTTAGTTCATCTTTGTTTCATCTTCTTCTCTATTTTGTTTTCTAAACCGCTTCTCTTTTGTTTTCTTCGCCGTTTTCATCGCCTTCTCCACCTACCACATGCTTGATTTCCTTTTTCTTTCTTTTTTCTTTTTCTAATTCTTTAACAAAGAAGAACTTGTTAACATAACACGTGAATAAAGACTGTTAATGCTTCTATCGCCTCCCGTCCCTGTGAATTCGACCCGTTGACCCAATACTACAACGGAAGTATCGAGGGAACATTAGCATATACAAGCTTTTCATTGATTTCATAAACTACACATTTTAAGAGTGCTGGTTTCTTCTGATCAAATTTTTGGCGCCATTGCCGGGGAACGAGAATGATTTTGATTTCACGTTTTTGTTAACAATTTCTTCTCTGTTTTGGTGTGCAGGTCAAAGTTTACAGGAACTTAATATTGCAGAACCCTAATTAGCATTGTAACTCCCTGCTCTTGAAAGCAGGAACCCAGCTTCTAAAGAAAAGCCGCACAACCGTGACTTTTGCTGCGGAAACGCGGCCAAGTTGTGATAATTGTATATCTTATTATGCTGGGATGTGTTCATTGTAATAGCTAGTTGATCTGTACTATAACTTTCCTGCTTTGATTGCCTAAACACCACAATAAACTAAAGAACTAAAATACGGTATTTGGACGCTTTTAAAACGGTTTAAACATTTACATTTAGGCACGTGTCAATTCAATTCCAATATACTATATTTTGTTCGGTTGTTGTGATCTGGATTGAGGTGTACATATGGCATTGCATATAGCATAGGACAAACACGTGGGTGATTTACTCGCTTTGTGTTATACTATTGTCTATATTGCACACTTGCACAAATTGAAATTAAGGGCAAAATCCATACAAGATAAGGTGAGACTTTCATCACCCTTCTTTAGCCCAAAAATCACCTCCCCACTCACACAACACAAGCCCTAATAAAAATCGATAGACGTTAGCCCCTAGGGACATCTCGGACTCATTAAGAGATTGACCGAGGGTGGAACTTGTTTTGAATCTTACTCTTGTGAAATCGGTGTCTAAGGTTGGGGATTAAGATGTTAAGCCTCGAAGATATCGTGGTTTTGCGTAATTAAGGCCCGTTGCTTACGCACGGATACCTCCCACCGTATTTTATCCCTACCTAGCCGATTAGCTCATGGTCGGATTCAAGCAACAACCTCCCCCAGGTAATCGACCAGTTAGGAGTCATCTAGGTCTAGGTCAACCCTACTCTAGGCTTGTTTTGATTTTTTTCTTCTTTTTATTTGTTGTTTGTTTTTTTGTTTGTTTGTGATTGTTTGTGAAATGGAATTCAACAATAACAATTCTTTCAATCCTAATATGAATCCATATTTCACACCGACCCCTTTCAATTCGGATAATTCCAACCCGGTTTATCACAATATGAACCAACCAAATATACCGGGTTGGACTTACCCGAATCAATATAACCCATACCCACAATCTTATGACTATAATTTCCAAAATAATTTCAACTCTTCACAGAGTCAATGGGGATTCGCCTCTCCCGAGTTAAATTTTCAACCTCCTTGTCTACTATGTCCACCTTGTCCATAATTTACACAATATTCATTCCCCGATTTCGCTTCCTATACTCCTTTTTCTGGACATCCCATTGAAGAAAAATCTGAGCTAGAAAAGAGTATAGAAGCTAATCTACAAGAGGTAACAGTGCCAAATATTTAATCGGGGCGGAACTAGCACTCAAAATGTGTGTTTTATGAAATTAATGTAAAAGCTCGTATGTGTTAATGTTCCCTCGATACTTCCGTTATAGCATTGGCTCAACGGGTCGAATCCACAGGGACAGGAGGCGATAGAAGCATTAACAGTCTTTATTCACGTGTTATGTTAACAAGTTCTTCTTTGTTAAAGAATTAGAAAAAGAAAAGAAAAGAAAGGAAAAGAAAATAAGCATGTGGTAGGTGGAGAAGGCGATGAAAACGGCGAAGAAAACAAAAGAGAAGTGGTTTGGAAAACAAAATAGAAAAGAAGATTAAACAAAGGTGAACTAAGAGGATGGTGAAAACATCGATAGAAAAATGATAAAAGGATTTTGGAAATAATTTTCAAAATAAAGTAAAAGAAAACTCATGACTACTAACTACTAATTGCTCCACTAACCATGCTAACCTCTTAGTGATAGTTGCCTCACATCGATCCTCGGCCATCACTAATCCTTGGCTTCAAGAGACGATACAGAGCATGGCCCATAAGATTAATCTTCTACATTCAAACAACACATCCATACCACTAACAAGTTACAAGTTACTTATTAAATCATCAAAACCAGTTAGAGGTGAGCATGAAATAAAGAAGACATTGCAAGTTAGCAAGTTAGTGGGTTAGGTGTTAGAAATGTTAGAATGTTAGAATCCATCATCATGAGCCATCAATGGCTCTTGCAAGAGCAAGGCCTTATAGAGATTATTAGATTCATATGGATTATCAAGCAAGTGGTTAGATGGTTAGTGGTTAGTAGTTAGATTGCCATGAGAAGAAGAAAAGTTAGCCAAGATCATGTAGAAGATGGAGAAGATTACATCGGAGAAGAAAGGAGGCACCTTTACATAGATTATTACCATCTATTACATCAATCCCTCTCTTGAGTTGTGTGAGTGGGGAGGTGATTTTTGGGTTAAGGAAGGGTGATGAAATCCCCACCTTATCTTGTATGAATTTTGCCCTTAATTTCAATTCGTGAAGTGTGCAATATAGACAAGAATATAACACAAAGCGATAAATCACCCACATATTTGTCCTATGCTATATGCAATGCCATATGTACACCTCAATTCAGATCACAACAACAGAACAAAATACAGCATATTGGAATTAAATTGACACGTGCCTAAATGTAAATGTCTAAACCGTTTTAAAAGCGTCCAAATACCGTATTTTAGTTCTTTACTTTATTGTGGTGTTTAGGCAATCAAAGCAGAAAAGTAATAGTACAGATCAACTAGCCCAAACCCAGACCCGCTAAATCTGGGTCGGGTTGGGTCGTGTCTGGTGGGTCGCGACCGTCTGCCACCCCTACGTTTACCCATACCCGAAACAGTTCAATTAATAAAAAAAATCAGAAGTCTCCTAAATAGAGATGTGGGCATGATTTTCACAATATGGAACTCAAAATAGTAATAGTTTAAGAACACAAACTCAGCAATTTTCAAATGAAGAGGAACATCAAATAGAAAGTTCTGTTTTAAAATTGATGATATAACATTTAGGTTTCAAATTCTCAAAGTAGATATTTATATTTAGGTGTTAAAACGGGTAAATGGGTAATCGGGTCTAACTTAAGTAAAATCAGACCTGACCCATTTACTAAACGGTTATACAGGTTTAGGGGTATGGGTACGGAACAACCTTTCCCATACCCGCCTAATCGGGTCGGGTCCCGGTCAGGTCCGGGTCCAGACCCGATCCATTGACATGCCTATTTGTTGATGTTATATTCGCGTGAATTAGGGGTGAGCATCGGTCGGTTCGGTTCGGTTTTTGCTAATTTTTACAGCACCGAACCAAACCGATTAGACTTAGTAACCGAACCGAACCGAACCGACTCAGTTCGATTCAGTTTTTTCGGTTAGGCCAATATATTGCCATCATTTCTTACATTTTTTAATCACCATTATATTATCATTCTTTAATATTCTAATCTCAAATATCCAATACCCAAATTAGAAATAAGAAGACGATCCTAACCGTAATGTGCATTGAACATATTCTAAAACTTTTATACTGTATTTGAGCTCTTATATCAAAACTCACATAATTTTTACTAACTTTTAATGATAAGAATGAAAAAAAAAGAACTATATTAATATAAATATTATTCTCAATTCTGATGGTGTATTTAACATAGCTTTCACATGTTCAACATAAAAAAGATGGTATTGCTAGAAATAATGAGATAAAGTTCCACCAATTTTTGTTATGAACTATATGATTCACTAAATTGAATTTGGTGGGGTGATATATAGTGTGAGAGATTCGGTTCAGTTCGGTCGGGTTCGGGGTTTGGAACACAAAACCGAAACCCGACCGAACTAGAGCGGTTCGGTTCGGTTCGAGTTTGGATTTTGATTTTTGATCGGTTATTTCGGTTATAACCGAACTCTGCTCACCCTTAGCGTGAATGGCTTTTTATAGCAAGAAATAGGCTACGTGGCTTGCTGCATGGTTGCCGTAAATGGAAGTTTTTTAAACTTCGGTTGGTGTGTGTGAGCCCCACACACATATTGTAAGAGGGTTAATCTCCTGTTGACACCGGAATAGAATATAAGAGGAGGTTCAAACATTTTAAAACTTTATAACTTTGAAACCGAATTGGTCCTCTTATAAAATGTGTGTGTGGCTCACACACACGAATCAAACTGGACATTTTTCATTCAAACGTAACAGCAGGAAAAAAGAAAAATTTATATGGTTTTCTTTTGAAACAATATGAATGACTGAGATTGGAAAAGGTTCGGGTCTATCACAATTCTTAGGCATCCAGCAACCACTAAATTTTTTATAAAAAATATAATTTATTCAAAATTTTCGCATTTTTTACTTTGTTTCAATAAAAATTTAATCATGGATTGAAAAAGAAGAGACCTTTATCCTTCTTTTTTGGATAAATACCATGTTTTCTTTCCCTAGTAAACTTTGTTTCTTTTATTTTAAAAGTTTCATTTGAGACAGGAGCCCTAATCAGACCTGATAAATACTTTTTTTTTAATTTCAAACTTCTTTTTTCACATAGCAAAATAAACCTACCAAATTTCAAGCTTTGTTAAAAGGTTTATAAAATGTAGAGCTAAGATCATTTTGCACAATATTTTCCCTCAAGGAGAATACTTTGATGAGGTTAAGAGTGATACCATACTTCTTTTGTATGCTCTTTTAAAGAACTATAAAAATGAATCTTGCACATGCCTTTGTGTGGGTGGTAGAAATATTGGTTATGGAATGATGTTAATCAAAATGTTCAAAATGGCTAAAATTGATTTCGTCTAAAATTCCAGGCAAGTAGAATGGAGACTTCAATAAGAGCACTTTGAAAAGGACAAAGTTTCATTTGATTCCCTTGGTGATGAATTTGTTGGCATGAGAGAGACAGTTGAGAAACACCATGGAAGAGAGGAGAAACAGTACCACCATTCTGTGGCTATTCAAGAGAAAAAGATAGTGGATACTTCTTTGAGGAAGCTTTGTGATGATGAGTTGAAGAAAGAAGTAGAAAATAAGAAATGATGAAAGATTGTGGAAAGAGAGATTGTTGAATTGAAGACTGATCTGGATGAGCTTGAGTCCAGTTTGGCTACACTTGCTGGCGGTCCTGTGGAGCATAAGAGGAATGTAGCGGCTATCGACTGCTTCAAAGAGTTTGTTTAGTGATTGTCCATGATGGGACTTGACTTTGTCTTGGTTAGGCCACCACATCAGCAACATCAGCCTAGGCAACCAGAGGAGCAGGTATTGTGCGCAGATCAACAAACACTTAGAGGAACCCTTAAGCCACAGATGCAATATAGAAGTACTACCAACAGCAAGTGCAATAAAACAATGGGAGAAAACCAAACACAAGATTTTAACGATGTTCAGCCAATTTCACCTACGTCCTCGGGGCAAGGAAGAGATATTTCTTTATTGATTTGATAATCAATACAAATTGCAAGCAATACATGTTAAGAGGACTCTGCCTCTCTAATATACCCAAGGAAACCCTGGGAGAATCAGATTCCTTATTGGACTCGTTTCCAATTCAGCAAACTTTCCAAAATGGTCTAGATCCGTCTGTCGGTCGACCGGCCGGTCGATCGACCCAAGTCCCGGTCGACCGTGCCAGTCGACCGTGCCTAATCGAGAGTTAGGCAATGTCAGTCGGTCGATCGGACGGTCGACCGTTCTCCTTCTGCGGTCGACCGCACCAGCCTGTGCACGTTGGTGCACATCGGTCGACCGGTCTGGTTGACCGGTCCTGCTGCTGCTGCTGATTCTTCGCATTTGCTTCCTTAGCGTCGTCGACTTCCTCGACTTCCTCTACTTCCTACAATTCTCCACCTCGGTGAAGATTTCTCAAATCTGAGCCGAGCTGTAACATAGGATCTGTCGACTCGAAAGTGGCTGCACCAGTGTGGTTGCCTACGTACCTGCCCAAGAGATCAAGCCATCCGTAGTTCATCCAAAGGAGCTTCAACAAGGTCATGCAACATGAAGGATATGGAGCAATGCTTTACAATGTGTAAACTTCACTCCTGAGACCACCTTGATAAGCATGTCGGCGGGATTCTCCGTTGTGTGAATCTTCAGTAACTCAATATCACCCTCATCGAGAATCTCCCGAACAAAATGAAACCTGACATCGATGTGCTTCGTCCGTGCATGATACATCTGATTCTTGGCTAAATAAATAGCACTCATACTATTACAATTGATCTTTAGTAGATCTTGATCAATCTCCAAGTCATCAAGCAAGCCTTGAAGCCAAATTGCCTCCTTCATAGCCTCCGTCATGGCCATGTACTCAGCCTCTGTAGTAGACAACGCAACGGTAGACTGTAGAATAGAGCGCCAACTAACCGGTGCTTGAGATAATGTAAATACATACCCCGTTGTGGACCGTCGTTTGTCAAGGTCACCAGCATAATCAGAATCAACATACCCGAAACAGTCCTGCTTCCCTGTGGAATCCTTCTCGAATACCAAATCAACATCTATTGTACCTTTAATGTACCACAGAATCCACTTCACTGCCTCCCAATGACCCTGTCTCGGATCATGCATATACCTACTGACCATAGAGACAGCTTGTGACAAATCTGATCTTGTACACACCATAGCATACATCAGACTACCAACTGCGCTAGCATATGGGACGTGAGTCATGTACTCACGTTCTTCAACAGTCTTTGGAGATATAATGGCAGATAACTTGAAATGAGGAGCCAGTGGTGTACTTACAGATTTCGTATCCTTACCGATATTGAACCTCTGAAGTACCTTTTGTAAATACCCCTTCTGTGTCAACCTCACCTTGCCACTCCTTCGGTCTCGTGTGATTTTCATTCCTAGCACCTTCTTTGCTTCACCAAGATCCTTCATCTCAAACTCAGAAGATAAGTCCTTTTTCAGTGTATCAAGTGCAGATCTAGACTTTGAAGTAATGAGCATATCATCTACGTATAATAGTAAATAGATAAACTTTCCTGTAGGTAGCTTGTTGTAATACACACATCGGTCATAGTGGCTTCGTGTGTACCTCTTTCCTCTGATGAAGCTGTCAAAACGCTTGTACCACTGTCTAGGAGACTATTTTAACCCATAAAGCGATTTCTTCAGCTTGCACACCATATCTTCTTTCCCTATAGTCTTGAACTCTGTCGGCTGAGACATGTAGATCTCTTCATCCAGATCGCCATGAAGAAAGGCGGTCTTTACATCGAGTTGATCAAGATCCATCGTACTGTGCCACCAGAGCCAATAAGATGCAAATTGACGAATGCTTTACAACAGGAGAAAATACCTCATTGTAGTCAATTCCTTCTCTTTATGCATAGCCTTTTGCTACCAATCTGGCCTTGTAGCACACCATACCTTCTTTAAGAAATCCCTGCTTCTTTGCGTACACCCACTTACAACCTATCGCCTTCTTTCCTTTGGGCAACCTTCTGAGTTCCCAAGTGTCGTTCTTATAAAGAGACTTCATCTCTTCTTCCATGGCAGCTTTCCACATCTTCGACTCTGAACTGATTGCAGCTTCTCTGTAGGTGGAAGGGATAGCCTCTTCAACGACCGGAAGTGCATAAGTAACGACCATATCTGTAGTGAGCCAACCTGGTTTTTGCGTGTTTCTCCTTGGTCTTCTAACTGCAGTAGAATCAGGAACATCACCCATGATCTGTTCTTGATCCTTTTCATCACAACATCTACTTCATCTACTTGACCATTACCTTGTGTCACCCTAGGTATAATCCTCACCGATGCTGAACTTTCTAGAGATAGTGGATTAGCATCATTCTCCACCGCTGCGATACATCTTTGATCTTGATAATCTCCACCTGTTGAGAGATCTTAGGCTTCAACATCGAAGCCTCATCAAATGTGACATCTCTGCTGAAAATAAACTTCCTATCCGTAGGATCCCAGATTTTGAATCCTTTGATTCCCTTCTTGAAATCGACGGACAAGCCCTTCTTTGCTCTTGGGTCTAGCTTATCTTCTTTAATATGATAATAGGCTGGATAACCAAACACCCTTAGCAAATTATAATCAGCAGCATTTTTTTCAACCAAATCTCGAGAGGAGTTTTCCCTCCTATCGCAGATGAAGGCAAACTGTTAACAAGATAGTAAGGTGTGCCAAAGCCTTAGCCCAAAAATTCTTTGCTAAATCGGCATTAGATAACGTACAACGGACCTTCTCTAGCAAAGTCCTGTTCATCCTTTTTGCTATCCCATTCTGTTGCGGTGTTTCCCTCACTGTGAAGTGCCTCTCTATGCCCTCATCAAGACATAGCTTAAGGAAAGGATCTGACTTATATTCTCCTCCATTATTTGAACGGAGGACCTTGATTTTCCTTCCCGTACTTCTCTCCAAATTCTTCTTCCACTTCACAAATAATTCTAGGACTTCCCCTTTGTGCTTCATGGTATATACCCAACAACGCCTAGAATAATCATCAATAAAAGATACAAAGTAGTAGTTACCTCCAATTGATGCAGTCTTGGTAGGTCCCCAAGTATCAGTGTGAACATAATCCAGAATCTCCTTGGTACAATGAGTTGCTGTGCCGAATTTCACCTTGGTCTTCTTTCCGATGACACAATGTTCACAAAATTCTAACTTGCAGGTTCCGGCACCTTTCAATAATCCTTGTCTTGCAAGAGCTTGCAAAGACTTTTCTCCTATGTGTCCCAGCCTCATATGCCATAGCCTGGTCGAGTCTTCATCTGAATCAGTAGAAGTTACCATTTGCCTTGTAACAGTACTACCCTTCAAGTAGTAAAGATTGTTCCGGCGAATGGCCTTCAGTACCACCATCGAGCCTTTGGTCATCTTAAGGACTCCATCCTTTATTGACACCACAAGACCCAATGTCTCCAAAGCTCCAACAGAAATAAGGTTTCTCTTCAGTTGAGGTACATACCTTACTTCCTTCAGTTATCGTATCATCCCATTCCATCGAACATCTTGATCTGGATTGTTCCTACACCTTCCATGATACATGGATGATCGTCACCCATAACAACCGAACATCCCTCTAGCTTCTCAAAGCTAGAAAACCAATCCCTATTCGGGCACACATGGTATGTAGCACTAGTATCTAAAATCCACTCAGTATTTCTTGAGTAGCCAATGATAAGAATAGTGACAGAGAACGAAAAAACTGATGAGTCCGAGTTTGATCCACCTACCTGTGAGGTACTGCCTTGAGTACTGACCACCTTTGCAAGATTTGCCTCAGTCTTAAACTCCTTCTTCTTCCCTTTTGCCTTTGGACAGTCAATTTTCTAGTTCCCTAATTCTTTGCAGAAGGTACACTGGTTCTTCTTCAAATCTCTATAACCTGGCCTGGAATTCGATCTCCCTCGATCACCTTTGCCCTTCCTGTGTGAACCTCTGCCTCTTACTGCTAATGCCTTTGCTGATGTGCTTGCCTGAGAAGACTGCCTTTCTTTTCTCCTCATCTCATAATTAACCAGAGCAGACGACACTTCATGATAGTTAAGAGATTATCTACCATTTATGAAGGTTAAAGTAAAAATCTCAAATTCCTCTGCAGGATGAGAGTTCAAGAGAATTACCGCTTTATCTTTTTCATTTACCTCGACATCCACATTAACCAAATCCGTAAGAAGCTTTGTGTAGCGATTCAGATGTTCTTTTACGGAGCATCCTTTCTTCATCTGAAAACCATACAGCTTACTCTTCAGCTGTAGTCTAGATTCAATGCTTTTGGTCAGATACTTTCTTTCTAGAATCTCCCACAACTGCCTCGCAGATGTTTCGTGTAACACAAGATATTTGATATCTTGTGTTAGACACGATCTGATTAAGCCACAAGTTGATCAGTTCATCTTATCCCACTCTTCTTCAGTGGTTGTGCTTCGCTTCTTCTCCAAACATAGTGTCTTGGAGATTTGATGCTGTCAGTGCATCCAACACCTCACAGCTCCACATACCAAAATTGTTCGTGCCATTGAATTTCACCACATCAATCCTCGGATGTGGGTTCATAGTTCTCACAGATGTACTTACTTCAACCATCTCTTTGACTAGATTCTCTATGTAATGCGAAAAACCAGCGGAGTTAGATAAAACAAATTTGATAAAGATCAGAACTTTATCTCCTCACGAAACCCTAGATGAGTTTCTGAATAGATCTACTCCTTAAATTGATTCCTTGAGCACTTCACGTGCTGTTCTGAGATTGACAAACGATCCCACAAACAGTCCCATCACTGACCTGAGATCGACACACGATCTCCGCCAATCAGCTACAGTTGCCCTTCGAATCACTAGATGATCCCACGACGAACCTGGGATGCTTTGATACCACTTGTTGTGCGCAGATCAACAAACACTTAGAGGAACCCTTAAGCCACAGATGCAATATAGAAGTACTACCAATAGCAAGAACAATAAAATAATGAGAGAACCAAACACAAGATTTTAACGAGGTTCGACCAATTTCACCTACGTCCTCGGGGTAAGGAAGAGAGATTTCTTTATTGATTTGATAATCAATACAAATTGCAAGCAATACATATTAAGAGGAATTTTCCTCTCTAATATACCCAAGGAAACGCTAGGAGAATCAGATTCCTTATTGGACTCGTTTCCAATTCAGCAAACTTTCTGAAATGGTCCAGATCCGTCTGTCGGTTGACCGGCCGGTCGGTCGACCGGGCCGGTCGACTGTGCCTAACTGAGAGTCAGGCAATGTCAGTCGGTCGACCAGGCGGTCAACCGTTCTCCTTCTGCGGTCCGCACTAGCCTGTGTACGTTGGTGCACACCGGTCGACCGGTCCGGTCGACCGGTCCTGCTACTGCTGATTCTTCGCATTTGCTTCCTTGTCGTCGTTGACTTTCTCGACTTCCTCTCTCTTCCTACTGCAGGGAGATGTTGGAGAAAGAGCTGTTGAGACCCAATACTGCTTTTGATGGTGTTAATGCAGATATCCCCCCACTCTTTCCACTGATTCAGTTGGCGAGTATCTCATTTCATGGTGTTTGCTACCTAAAAGCCATTCTTGCATATTCTTGTATTTTTCTCTCATTGTAATCCAACTTCTTCGTTGGATACATCACTTGCTAAACCTCCAATACTCAAGATCAAGATGTGGATGAGAGTCACCTACGATTATTTTAATTTTATAGTTTTCAAAACTATTTTTGATTTGTAATGGTATGTGACTTAAAACACTTTTTTTTTTGTTCTATTCTCACCCATAGTGGTTTTAATATGTAATTTATGGTTTGTATCTCCTAATATATATACTGCTCATAATTTGTAATAGTTTATTTAAGGATTACTCAGGTTTATTTCAAGTTTTGGTTCATGTGTGTGATGGTTTTTCTTTATGACATATGTGAGTTTTGTGAATATTTGTGCCACACAGGTGATATGTTGTGATATTTGTGACATATTTGCTCACACTAGTGGTTTTTGAGATATTTGTGATATATGTGCACACACTTCAGACATGTCTCATGTGCTTTTTCAAGTTGATATATGTGCGCACGTGTTTAGGTGCACACGCGCCTGTGTGTTGGAATTGATGATGTTTGCAAGGTTGTGCACATACATATGTGTGATGAATAACATATCTTGGCATACTTGTGGTATACACGAATTTTTGTGAGATCTCTTTGTGATGTAGATTTTACTATTTTGAGTATTTTATATCTTGTGCATCATATATCAGTGCATATATGCACAGGGAGGTTTAATACTCTCTGATTTATCTATTTGTGATGCAAATATATAGTGGAGCTTTGAGATTAACATTCAATTCACTGCCACAAATTTGACAGACAACAGCACTTTTGGCACTTTGTTAAACTCCCACTATTATTACCCACATATAGTGGCAATGTAAAATGCCGTTATATTTAGTGTAACTGTTTACAATTTTTTCTCTTCTTTTCTTTTTTTTTTTAAATCTGCCCAAGTATTCGAAGCCAACAACGCGAGCAACGAGTGTAGCCCCCGACTAATCCTGTGGGTCCCCCGCACCCCACGCCTTCCCTACGTGGAACAGGGTAATACAGAGCCATTTTGGCTCTCAGACGCTAAATGTCCACCGCGGACCTCGAACCTAAGTCACTTGGGGAGCAAACCCAATGGTTACAACTGCATATCACTATTTAACCAGAATGTATGTTAATAAACTGGCCATTTGCTAAATGCCCTTAATATTTGTAGGTCTTTTATGTAAATAGTTGCCTATTTTTCAAGGGGTCATAGATTGATAAATAGAAGTATAATAAAATATTCCTCCATGTACAATGGTCCACTCTTCCGACATAACTAATTAGGTCATTTTTTTCCATTTACCTCTCAAATCTTTCATATTTCTAAAATTATCCCCTAAAACATTATAATTGCTAATTTACCACCTAATTTTTTTAAAAACAATCAAATTTAG
This sequence comes from Agave tequilana, assembly GCA_038442645.1. Taxonomy (NCBI): domain Eukaryota; kingdom Viridiplantae; phylum Streptophyta; class Magnoliopsida; order Asparagales; family Asparagaceae; genus Agave; species Agave tequilana. The sequence goes on from JAVJIF010030185.1 coordinate 60,876, forward strand.
CCCCACTGTCGACTGCTGTTTAAACAATTTAGAAGAAATATTACTAGATTACCCTTCTTCTCAAGGGTCTTAGCTCTTGTGAGGTGCCTGTTAAGCTGCTCGTCCAAACTCTTGAGATCAATCTGGTCATTCTCACAAACACATCACCTCCCCCTTCCTTCTCCACTTTGTCCCACTCTCTAGTTTCTCTTCTCCTTCTTCTCATTCTCTTTAATCCCCAAACAACTTGGGTTTTTATGCTTAGAGATATGGAGAAGAGGGTATTTCAGGAATTTTACAAAATAATAAAAGAAAATTAGAGAATATATTTTTTTGATTCTCCTTAACTAGCCGTGAGGATAAATTAGCAATTATTTAAATAATTGAGAGTAAATTAGCAATTATGATGTTATAAGGGTAATTTTTAGAAATATAAAAAATTTGAGGGGTAAATATATGAAAGCCCAACTAAATATTTTTCTTTTCACCAATTTTACTTTTTATTTTCTTATTTCTCTTTCTCTCCCAATTTCGCCAAATCATCAACCTGAGACCTAAGACACAAATCTTCCCTAAATCCCTAATCCTAATCAACCCCAATCTAATATTCAGTCTCCTCAATGCTCTAATTTTTACTCTTCCTTCTCCTTTCCCTCTTGAGTCAAGATAGTTTCTCTTTGTTGTGGTCAGATTTTGACCCTCGTTAATATCATGTTACGTTTCCCACCACCTAGAGCACCAGTGTGGTACCGGCCGAAGACACTCGGGCGTGAGAATATGTATCCTTGTTTTAAGAAAGTAAAAAATATTTGTGTGTGATATTTTCGGTGGTAGTTAGAAGCGAACCCACTTCTCGATGGAGAAGAAGCTGTATAAATACCTGAGTAGCTATTAATGTTCGCCAAGTATTTCGGATCTCCACAACTGTACGATCGACCTGTTGTGATTTCCTCGTAACCGCCTTGACCGCGCCACTTGATTGTAGTCATGCAGAGATATTCACCACTGTTTATAACAACTCACTTTGAAGTATGGGCGCTATAACGTTTAGAATGTGGTGATGATCTGACAACGTAATTGAATTCGTGAATCATAGGGATCATGCAATCCAGCTTTAAGCAGAATAGGAGTAGCAGACTTCGGAGGGCTTTCGTGTCAGAGCCTTGAGTAACTCCGGAAAAAATCCTTGTACAAATTATTGCAGTCCCCAAAGAGTTGTAAAACTTCGGTTAAGTAGTCAATCTGGGTAAATAATGTTTGACCAGATGTGGGCTCGGGGCGAAACCTGAGACTTTCTTTTTGGGCCCAGGTTAGGTTTGTATGTATGCTAGGCTCGCTGGCAGAGAAGAAATATCTCCAAGCGGTGGGACACGTGTCGTTATCTTAATAAAAGTCAAAATTTGACCACTAAATTGGGTTTTTCTTTTCTTTTCTTCTTTTTTTGGGTTATTAATAAAAAAGGAGGGGCTTTTTGGTCATATTGGGGGGTGAGAAAATCACATGCAATAGTTTTGGAGGGAACAGTATCGAAAGCTATTTTAAGCAAAACGTTAGAAAGTTCGTGTATTTTCGAGAACAAAGATGGTTGAGGGAATTTTTTGAGCAAGATCGTGATGGTTCATGATATTTTTCACCAATTTAGCCAAATTATATGCCTACCTAACTAGAAAGTGCTTATTCTTTTTTTAAAAACATGTTATAGTTGTTCTATCTTAATTTTTTTTTACTAGACTTAATTAGCAAAATGAACATAGAGAAATATTCATTTGTTATGGGAGGGAATATATTGAAAAATGCTTGAGTTTTTAGATAGAGATTAAGAGTGACAATTTGAGAGGGTTGACTGTAAAGAAAACATATTAAGAGCATTTTCTTATTAGCTAGATTCCTAGTCTTCTTACTTTTTTCTCTCAAACTCTACTTTTTTTATTTTTCTCAAAAATTTAATTCACTAAATTTTTTTGTTATCATCAAAACGTTTTGAAAAAGTAATAATAATTTTAGAGCATAGAGAATTACATTTGAAAGGTAGATAAACAAAAAGTAGACAAATTTATATCAAGGGTAGACAGTCTCATATCAAAGATGTCTAGACAAATTGATACAAAAGATAGACAAGTTTGTTTATATTACATGTAGAAAAATTGTATATCAAAAGTCGACACAATAACCTAAAAGAGTACAGTTCTATAACAAAGGTAAAACATACTGAATTAAAAGATAAACATACTGAATTAAAAAGTAAATAATTTTATATCAAAGGTAGTTACACTGAAGAGTTACTTTGGATCCTAGCACAGCTCAAGCATTTGAAAGAGAAAATTTGGGAGAATTGCTCTTTTTGGCGAAGCCAGAAGCATTTGAGATTGTCAATTCAAGCTGAAAGTGGGGGTCGGATAAAATTCATCTCACGGTGGTTTAATTTTGACGTTGGGCACCAAAAATTTTGATTTTTTTCTTAAGAGTAGAATGTGTCAAAATTTGAACTAGGGATAAGCAGTAGAAAAGAACTGTCATGCCAAAATAATTCTTTAGAACTGAATAACTGCAAGTAGTAGTGCGTACTGCGATATAGGTTCATATAAATAACTCTCTACCCATAACATAATGTATCTAAATTAAAATATTTATTTTAAGAAATATATTGCCCCGTGAAGCTTGACTCAGTGATAAAGAATTTGGGCATGGATTATAGACATTCCAGGTTAAAGATTTAATTGCGATCTCTTCATTAAAAAAAAAAAGAAGAAGAAGAAGAAAAAAATTGAGGAATGTATTCATAAATATTTTGTGAACATGAAGTCATATTGGCCACATGCTTTATCGAGGGGTTCAAAGAAGAGGAAGACTTTTTACAGGGAAAGAAAGAAGAGCAAAAGGCTTTTAACCTTTTGAAATCGCTAGATCTATCAACATAACCGAACAGACCCAATTCTCCTGCGACGACTGCGAGGCTGCGCTCCTCCATCAGTCCTCGTAATCTCCCAGGTCACCGGAGCTGTTGCGCGATAGAGATCTGAAAGCAAGCGGTACCTGTGATCCCATCTCTGCGGGCCTATCTCTTCCTCCTCGTCCACCTCCGCTGTTGATACTAATGGAGTCGCGGCTGTACTGTTGGCAGATATTGAAGACGACTCCTCACTGCTGGCGCGGAGTTGGACGAGCTGCTCCGCTGCCGACAGCTCGTAGGCCGTGAAATTTTGTAAGGGACGGATTCGGGGGAGGCCGATCAGGGATTGGCTGGGGTTTGCCAGGGCTAATGTTCTCCACTCTGAATCTGTTGCTGCTGGTTCGTTCTTTTCATTTCTTCGTTGTGAGGTGCCGTGTGCTGTTTGTGGCGTTCCGTTTTATAAACCAAATAAAAAATAAATAAAACAAGAGGAAAGAAACCGACCCAGATTTTGATTTTACACCGTTTCGTGGATGACTTGCTGTGGTAAACAAAAGAGTCGGTCAATGTTTGCGCATATAACAATAGAGTCAACCTTGTAGATGCTTGAATTAAATCTTTTATAATTTCTTAGAACATGATCTTCTCACGCGCATAACATGTTATAAAAAGATCAATATATGTGTTAATATAAAATTGACTCTCTTATTACATGTGTATGTGGCTCACAAGCATAACAGAATGCATAAATAACATCCAAATGCTCTTTCCTTTTTGACGAGCCATCCTAGCATATTGACAAATAAAAGAGAGTAGTGGTTAGTCAACACGTCGTTACATATCTCGTAATTGCCTTTTCACCTTTCATTGGACTTCCTTAATTTCATGGCCTCTGTTTTTTTTTTCTGTTCACTTTTATTCCCTTTTTGTAGGGCAAGATGATGGCTTTGTTGCAAAATTTTTCAGAACACAAATATTTTTTTTCGTTTTTTAAACTAAAGTAAAATCACAAGACATTGATTAGTTTATTATTATTATTTTTAATTATGATAATATCTGCACGCTACTTTCCTCTTCCTCTCTGTTCCTCCCTATGGGTGTGTTTGGCTATAGAGAAGTTGAAAAACTCATTTCTCATCTCTTTTTTTTGTTTTGAATCAGAAATGAGAAAATTCTTTTTCTTTTCCCTTTTTCTTGCTGCACCTTTTTTTTTATCACTACCATTTTCCCACATCCAGGGTGCTACAGTTAATTTTGTGGTCATATAAATTTCACTTGTAATAAGTTAAAATTCAAAACAGTTAATTTTGATGTCATATAAATTTCACGTGCAGTCCAATTATAGTCCTTAAATATCACTTCAGAATTAATTTTTAATTTTATATTATTTTTTGATCAACTTTGTGGTCAACTTTTTCACATCCACTTTTACATTGCTAACCAAACGTCAGAAAACACAATATACTTTGTATTTACACCCCCACACTACAAATAAACACCAAAAATGATAAGCTTAAATCTCAATTTCTCACTACACTTTCACATTTTCTATTCTCATTTCCTACTTACATTTTTTCTCCTTGTAATGCTCTACCCCAAAAGGTACGGAAATGTTACTATAACAATATACTGGGCGAAAATACCTTCACATACATACGGTAAGCATATTAGTACAGTCAGAAATCAGAGTATGGAAGCACAGTGATAATATACATTTTCAAATATAATGTACAAGTATACTATTATCATAGAGCGTGTTCCAGTGTTAAAAGAATATTATATCACCAAGAGGTGCAAAATATGAATTATAAGATGATATACAAGTATGAACAGTACAAAAATAGCTCACAAATTGCACAAGGAATCTCGAGAACCAGGCATGAGATACTGGAAGAAAGGCTATAGACAATCAAATGCTAAATCATGCATCCGCTGTGCACTATGATCAACAACTAGTAGTTCACCTTGGTCTAAGCTCTGAAATCTGGACATGCAGGTCTAGGTGTTTTCCGAAAAATAACCCAACGAGTACGTAAAATGAAGCCAAGTGCCGTGCAAAGGCAACATACGTGTATTGGAATATCAGGGGATCGTGTATTCAAGTCATGCAAGCATGCAATGAACAGTAAAACAATTAATGAAATTAGGACTAGTACAGAACTGTAATGCAACATCCAATTAATATGTTGTATGTAACTGCAAAACCAGTTGTATAAACCCAATTGCTAGATTCATGAGATTAGTACGTCGAGAGAAAAATTCAAATAAGGAAACCCTCATCTATATACCATATACCTCACTTCACCAGCTGAATATATACAACCTGAATTGCTTAGAGGTTGGTATATCAATGTCATCTAATAAATGTATATAGACTCAATTGTCAGATTCATGAGATTAGTACGTCGGGAGAATAATCCAAACAAGGAAACATCTACATATATACCAGATACCCTATTTTCACCACCAACTGAGGATATACCAACAGAATTGCTGATCAGTAATTTTGACAATATTCTTGCAAACAATTATGTCAGTATTCTGTCAGGAGTAATCCAGTATCAAGAGTTTCAGTTATATTTAGATTTCTTGTAGACGTGGTATTCAGGATAACTTAATTATATAACAATAACAATAATAAGTATCGCTTGTTATTTTAATCATTCTCCTCCAGTGTCCCATGAAAATACACCTAGAGGGGGGGGGGTGAAGAGGTGTATGGCTAATAAAATGATAAATGATGCGGAATTAAAAACTAAATGTAACACATTATGTGTAACCAAAGAGTGTAACCGAATTCCCAATGAATGGCTCTGGACTAACTCCTCTAGATTCCTCTAATTAAGAGTTGAGGTGCTATTTGAAGCTCTCTTGGTTCAACACAAGTATGGGCACACACAAAAAATACCAAGCATATATGTATGATATGAACAATATGAAATAATGCAAGGAATAAAAGAGAGAGAGATTAGAGATAGTGGATCAATCGCAAACATCGAGATATGTTTCGAGGTTCGAGCCACTGCTCTACGTCCCCGCCTTCACACAGAAGGATTTCCACTATACGTCCACACAGGACTTCCCACACAGGGAACCTCCACTGAGGATTTAACAAATACAAAATAGGAGTACACAACTCCTCTCTCCAACAACACAACCTCTACACAAGAGGTAAGGCACAACAACTATCACCTCACACAAGAGGATAAGGTACTAAGCCAACACTCCAACAATCACCTCTACACTTAGAGGGATAGGCACAAAGTCAAAACTCCAACAATCACCTCTACACTTAGAGGGAACTAACAAACCCAAAGCTCCTACACTAACACGAGCACAAAGGAAAGAGGATAACAACACTTAGTGGTCTCAAAAAATCACAAACCAATTATCCCACAAAAACAAGATCCTATAGATAGGATAGAGATGATAGCTCAAGTGTGAGAAAATAAAGAGTTTGAAAATTAAAATCACAAAGAAAACTCTTGGGAAAAACTCTAGATATAAATATAAATGAGGATCAAAACCAATTCCCAAAAACTCTCTTTTTCTTTGATTTTTTCAACCCTTTAAAACAAATAAAGATAAAACTTTATAACCCAAAAACTCTTTGAAATCTTGCTGTAAAAACACTAGGAAAGATAGGAAATTTTGCTCTAAAAAACCATATGAAAAACAACCCAAGAGATGGGTATTTATATCCTATCAAAAAATATAGCCGTTGCAGTCTGGGAATGCCCAGATTGCCCCTCCGGTCGACCGGCCAACGGTCACTTTTCTGACCGTTGAGCCTACGGTCGATCGCTTGGTCGACCAGACCAAAGCCATCAGTTGACCCGCCAGCACCCGAGAGTGGGGTGCTTTCAGTCGGTCGACCGCACGGTCGACCAAGCTTTGTGGTTGGCCATGTGCACGTCTTCGTGCACATCGGTCGACCGGTCCTGTCGACCGACTCCTGGTCCAGTCGACTGGTCCGGTCGACCGCCAAACCAATCTAGCTGGGATTTTGGGTATTGAAAGCTTATCTTTTTAACTTCAATAAAACCTCATAAAATCACATAAATTCCACAAAAATAAGTTCTAGTAAGATCTTTGAATAACAAATATGTGTGACTAAAACTCAACACATATTACAAATAATTTGAACTATTTTTTGTGATATTGAAATTAGGCTTAAAAACAAAATCGGTATTTTTCAAAAACCAAACTTTGAAATGGAAATCCGATTTTTTCAAAACTTGTACAAATACAAAAATATGATATTGAAACAAATTTGAAGCATATTGTATATGGATAGAATCTAATATACATGTAACTGATATATCTATGTTTTTGACATGAAATCCAAAATAGGTTTTGTTTAAATACAAATCTCTAAACACATGAATAGGATTATCAAAATAAGTTTTTCTAAATAGATGAAGTATAGATGTATATAAATCAAATCTAATATACATTAAACCATGTAAACTTATTTTGATTCTATCTATTCACGAAAACCATATATATGTATACGAAATCCAAAAATCGGTTAAACTAAAAATTAAACATTAAACACGTGTGTGTGTGTGTGAACTTGAGCATATCAATACTATCTATCTTTACACAAGATCTAAATAAACTAAACTAACAACAAACCGAAGTCTTCTTGTCTCTAAGCCGACTCGATCCAAACACGATCCAGTGAGCTTGACTCAACCGAGTGCTAGATGCGATCTTGACGCTCGATCTCTTGAATCAACACGTGTTAACTCCAAAACTCCTTTGTTGAAGCTAAACACCTACTAATATCTTAGTCAATAATTGAAACTATATAAACACAAGATTATTAGTAAACAATAACTATATGAGTTAATCATCATCAAAACTGGAGTGAAACTAGAGCGATGGGCCTTTGAGCCAACAATCTCCCCCTTTTTGATGATGACAAAACTCATGGAGTTATATATGCATGGATTAAAGTTAAGCTTCATAAAAGCTCCCCCTAACTCATGCATGACAATAAACATAATGATATTCAATAAAGTGCACAAATTAAACAAAAACATAGATGCATAAACAAGGAAATAAACATGCATAGACTACCAAATTCTTTTCCCCTTTTTACATAAACGAGGAAAAAAAATAAACATATAAAATAAACATGCATATATACACTCACCAAATACTTCTCCCCCTTTTTGTCAATTCATTAACAAAGGGGCAAAAACAAATTAAACAATAAAGTTATATATGAGATATACATTCATGAAGAGGAGAGATGTGAAGTTAACTCTCTTTGCATATATGTATTTATATGAAAAGAGATGATTAGACCCTAACAACATAAAGCATAATATACAATGTATAAGTGGAGATGTAAAGCTCCCCCTACACACGTGTACTACCTACCAAAGAGAGGTCAATCACTTCAATATGAAATACATTCAACATGAATCTATATATAGAGAAGATGCTATGCTTCCCTTGCATATAAGTAATATATATCAAAATATTATGAAACCTCTTTAAAACAAATTTATGATACTAAATTTTTGATACCAATTGAAAATATCTTGTAAATTTTTGATACCAATAGAAAATAAAACATTATACATTTTTGATACAAATTGAAATATATATTGTAAAATTTGATACTAATTGAAAGTAAAAACTAAACTTTTAGGTAAACAACAACTCATTTTGCAATAAGGATATTAAATTGAGAATTAATACCGATTTAAGTTTATTGATACCAATATTGAAAATGTTAGCATATACCAAAACAAAGTATTTTTTTATCATAAAGAATGTGAGTAAGATACTAATTGAAAATAACACCGATTGAAAGATAAAACATGAATATTCTCCCTCTTTATGAAATACTAATAAAAACAGTGCATAAGCCTATATAAAATATCAATTGAAAAAATAATTGATATTAAGGACTAAATCAAGCTTAGCATGAAAACTCATGAGTATACAAAATGAATTTTCATTTTAAAAATCATGTATATCTCATTAAAATTTTTGATACCAATTGAAATATATTGGCATAACCAAAGCATATATATATGTATGAAAATGAAAATACCAATTGAAATTGATACTACTTAAAATTAGAAGCATACATATATATAAAACACATATGAGTATACAAATATATGAAATATCAATTGCGATATCAATTGAAAAATAATGAGGATCAAGTGTATAACTCATATCTACCATTCTATTCATGAACATATTTAAATAGATTTTAATATGAGCATACAAGACATGGTCACCCATTCAACTGCCCTTTAAGGGTAGAAGTTTTCAAAAATAAGATTTGAAAATAGTTGTAAATTGAAAACACTACCAAATGAAGAATAAATAACTAGTTTAAAGTAATTTTTAAATAACTAGTTAAAGATCCTTCAAACATGAAACCAAATCATATATATCTCTTGAAACATTGCTAAGTACACAAAGATTGTCACTCAAGATATATAAAGCTCATATAAAACTCATGAAAACAAAGTCATGAGAAGATAAAAATAATGGGAGTGCACAAGAATTATGTGAATAACATATTCATGAAATAGTCAATAAGGTTCAAAACAAACATGACATTCTTTTATCAAAAACGTGAAAATTATAAAAATGTATTTTTCATTAAAATCAAACTTCAAGGTATATGTATGTTCTGTCAAAACTAACAATACATATCCCAAACACAAACGACTTCATAATGTAATTTGCATGAAGGCAAGTGACTCAATGGTATACATGTATATTTATTAGTTTTAGACAAACATAACATATACATGAAGCAAAACAAATACAAAAATAGGGAAAACAAGTGTAAATGTGACAATCATCAAAAGTAGATTATACATATACATGTAATGGGTACAAATGAGCAATTAAGCACAAACATACACAAATCAAATGTGGCTCATTAGTTGTATAAGTATATACACAAGTTTTAATGAAAATTACATCTAAACAAGTAATCAGAACATGAAGTATAAAACAAAACATAAAGAAACATGATTATTAGAGTAAATGCACGTGCTTTTAGGTCTAGCATATACAAAATAGTTAAACACTAGTGAGAACACAAAGTATGAATCCATATGAACATAGGTACAACTAAAAAACTACATATGTATATCACAAGTCTAATTATCATGGCATTTAACATAATAATCATGAAAAATCAAAACATATTAAAAATTAATACTATGAAAGCATGTAAACATAAATAGGAGTTAGAGATATTCACCAAAATCAATAGGGCTAATCTCTAGATCTCCAAATCATGGTGGTCCTCCCACAAAACATCCTTGAAGGTGATGCATCCAATGTAATGTCAATCAAGCACAAAAGCATCCACCATCAAGGCACCATTACCCTCACGTCAAGTGAGAGCCCACACCTGCATCAAATACAATAGGGGTGGATTGTGGTACCCATACACTATTAGGTCCATGGGGGTTAGCACCTTTCCTAACCCAAACAAATTTGTTTGCAAAATTTGAAGTATTTAATCTATCATAACAAAATTTTGCAACGTGGTTCTTACGTTCACAATATGTACAAGTGTACACAAGAGCATATTTAGTGTCATGTGTGTGAACATTAGAAGCATGTGTATGCCGTGTATGGTGTGCATGCATATGAGGAGCATGTTTCTTGCGAAACATGGATTCCAAACGTGTGTGGTCATGGCACATTGGCTCAAAGTGGAGCCCAAACAATCTACACTTTTTTCAATACACATATATCATTTTTAATATTTAAAGACAAAGTGAAGCATGCAATAGAAACATTCGATGATGAAGCTATAGTAGCATGGCAAACATGAGAAGATAAATTATTTTTCAAAGAAATATTTTCCTTTGAAAGCAAATCTAACTCTTTTGAAATTGAAGCAATTTAATTTTTTAACGATTGGTTCTCTTTTAAAATAATTTCAAGTTTTGAAGTCAAAGCCTCATTTTTTTTCAAAACAATGTCACAATCATTTTTATTTTTTAAAAATTTATTTTCTTTTAAAGCAAGGTCACGTTGGATTTTCAAGGAGTCTCTTTCACTTGAAATCTCATCCCTCTTTTGCAAAGCAATATCGAGTTTAGAAGACAAATCCTTATTTTCTTCTTTTAATTTAAGATTTTTTTTTAAAACTTTATATTTTTCTAGTAAGTTTTCATATACAATAGATAGTTCTTCATTCAAGGCATGGGCATCCATAATATCATCTCCAGAAGAACTGGCACAATCATCTAAATGAGTTTTCAAGTTTACCTCAAGGGAGTCATTCCTTTGGACCATGTAGCAAGCTTGCTTGGACTCATCCACCAAGGGTTCCTTCTCCACATAGTTCATCGTTTGTAGTGCGGGAGAGGTCAAAGTGTTCCACACTGCAAAAGCGGAATCACAATGAGAAATCATAAATAAATAATCTTTACTTAGAATGCGTCTAAGTGCCTCATTGGCCTCTATATGCTTGTTATTACCAAAATAAGATTTCTTGATAGTGGCAAGGTTAACATGCATTCATAGGGTTTTAAGGTACATACTCATCTTAAGCTTCCATATATCGATGTTAGAAACATCAAACATAGGAGGGGTCATGAAATCCATAAGTGTATAAACTATATGTGTGCAAATGTAAAATTAGAGTAGCAAGCCGAGATCTCACTCCTAAGTGGTTAAACCTAATATCAAGAGCGTAGGCTCTGATACCAATTGAAAAATACATCTAGGGGGGTGAATAGGTGTATGACTAACCTAATGACAAATTATGCAGAATTAAAAACTAAATGCAACACAGTATGTGTAACTAAACAGTGTAGCCGAATTTTCGGTGAAGGGATCTGGACTAACTCCTCTAGATTTCTCTAAATAAGAGTTAAAGTGCTATTTGAAGCTCTCTTGATTCAACACAAGTAGTATGGGCACACACAAACAATACCAAGTATATATGTATGATATGAACAATATGGAACAATACAAGGTATAAAAGAGAGAGAGTTTAGAGATAGTGGATCAATCACAAACGCTAAGATATGTTTCGAGATTCGAGACCTGCTCCACGTCCCCGCCTTCACACAGAAGGATTTTCACTATACGTCCACACAGGACTTCCCACACAGGAACCTCCACTGAGGATTTGGCAAATACAAACTAGGAGTACACAACTCCTCCTCCAACAGCACAACCTCTACACAAGAGATAAGGCACAACAACTATCACCTCACACAAGAGGGATAAGGCACTAGGCCAACATTCCAACAATTACCTCTACACTTAGAGGGATAGGCGCAAATTCAAAACTCCGACAATCACCTCGACACTTAGAGGGATACCAACAAACTCAAAGCTCCTCCTCAATCACCTCTACACAAGAAGGATAACACAAATACAAAGCAAAGAGGATAACAACACGTGGTGGTCCCAATAAACCACAAATTAGTTTTCCCACAAAAATAAGATCCTACAGATAGGATAGATATGATAGCTCAAGTATGAGAAAACAAAGAGTTTGAAAATCAAAATCACAAAGAAAAACTCTTGGAAAGAACTCTAAATAGAAATATAAATGAAGATCAAAACTAATTTCCAAAGACTCTCTTTTTCTTTGATTTTTTTAACCCTTTAAATCAAATAAAGATAAAACTTTGTAGCCCAAAAACTCTTTGAAATCTTGCTGTAAAAACACTAGGAAAGATATGAAATTTTGCTCTCAAAAACCATATGAAAAACAACCCAAGAGATGGGTATTTATACCCTCAAAAAATATAGCCGTTGCAGTCTGGAAATGCCCAGATTGCCCCTCCGGTCGACCAGCCAACAATCACTTTTGTGACTGTTGAGCCTACGGTCAACCGCTCGGTCGACCGGGCCAAAGCCATCGGTCGACCGTCCGGTTGACCGACCAACACCCGAGAGTGGGGTGCTTTCAGTTGGTCGACCGCGCGGTCGATCGGCCTTTGTGGCTGGCCATGTGCACGTCTTCGTGCACATCGGTCGACCGGTCCGGTCGACCGTCCGATCGACCGCCCGAGCAATCTGGCTGGGATTTTGGGTATTAAAAAATTCTTTTTAACTTCAATAAAATCTCATAAAATCACATAAATTTTACAAAAATAAGTTCTTGTAAGATCTTTGAATAACAAATATGTGTGACTAAAATTCAACACATATTACAAACAATTTGAACTATTTTTGTGATATTAAAATTAGACTTAAACACAAAATCGGTATTTTTCAAAAACCAAACTTTGAAATGAAAATCCAATTTTTCAAAACTTGTTCAAATACGAAAACATGATATTGAAACAAATTTAAAGCATATTGTATATGGATAGAATCCAATATACATGTAATTGATATATCTATGTTTTTAACATGAAATCCAAAAATAGGTTTTGTTTAAATACAAAACTCCAAACACATGAATAGCATTATCAAAATAAGCTTTTCTAAATAGATGAAGCATAGATGTATATAGATCAAATCTAATATACATTAAACCATAAACTTGTTTTGAATCTATCTATTCACGAAAATCATATATATATGTATATGAAATTCAAAAACCGATTAACTGAAAACCAAACGTTAAACTTTTGTTTGTGTGTGTGAACTTGAGCATATAAATACTATCTACCTTCACACAAGATCTAAACAAACTAAACTAAACACAAATCTAAGTCTTCTTTCTCCAAGCCGACTCGATCCACACATGATCCAACGAGCTTGACTCTAACCGAGTGCTAGATGCGATCTTGACGCTCGAGCTCTTAAATCAACACGTGTTAGCTCCAAAACTCCTTGGTTGAAGCTAAACACCTACTAATATCTGTAATCACCTAGAGGGGGTGAATAGGTGACTACCTAATCTAATGGTCAAAAAATGCGGAATTAAAACTTATTTAATGCAAACTAAAACTTCTTAAACTAAACACTAAGTATAACACAAGAGTGTAGCCGGATTCCCCGTGAAGGGCTCTGGACTAACTCCTTAAGATTCCTCTAAATAAGAGTGGAGGTGCCACGTTGGCTCTCTTGGTTGAATACAAGTGTTAGCAAACAATCCCCAAGCATATAACAATTAAGCACACAATATATCAAGCATATAAAAATAATGACAATATGAGCATGCAAGATATAAAGACAAGTAAGAGATAGAGAGAGCAATCGCAAACATGAGATATTGTTTCGAGGTTCGAGCACACTTGCTCTACGTCTCCGCCTTCAACACTATGAAGGATTTCCACTAAAATCGATCCCACCGGATCACTCGGTGCCGCAACACCTACAAGGGGAGTTCACACTTGAACTCCTTGACTCTCTAGTCCCTTTACTCGTTCCCGCAAGAACACACCGCAAGCCCACTAGCTCGCCGAGGCCGCACCTCAAACACCGAGTTCTCACTAGAACCCGAAACAACGCGAACTTACAAGTCCGCCTCCTCAAAGTAGAAAGTAAAACTTTGGTGATCACAACACTTTGGTCACCTAAAATTCTCTCACAACAAAGATCCCTATAGGTAGATATAGCAATGGATAGTTCAAGTATTTGTGTGAGAAAACTAGGATGAAATATGTCGAGGAAAACATAAGAACCACTTTGAAAAACATTCTTGATAAACTTCCCTTTTGATTGGAATTATTTGCTCTCAAACAAGTGGAGAAATCCTCTTAATAGAGTAGAAAAAACTATTTTTAAAACTCTCCAAAAATCTTCTACAAAACAGCCCAAGAAACCCCCAATTTATAGGCTATCCAAAAATTAGCCGTTGGGGTCCAGTCAGTAGCTCTGGCTACTATCGGTCGACCGGCCCGATCGACCGCCAACGGTCAGATTTCTGACCGTTGGAGCCTCGATCGACTGGTCCGGTCGACCGCGGCCTAGAGCAGAGAGCAGAGCTCTCTGCCGGTCGACCGGCCCGGTCGACCGGGGCTTTCCAGAGAGTAGAAGCTCTCTGACGGTCGACCGGGTCGGTCGACCGGCCCTCCAGCCAGACTGGCGTGCATGTCTGTGCACGTCGGTCGACCGACTCGGTCGACCGATTCCTAACTCGGTCGACCGATTCCTAACTCGGTCGACCGGCTCGGTCGACCGGCAGAAGCCAGGATAGATCTTTTTAGGGATTTAAAACTTGGCTTTTTGACTTAAATAAAATCCCATAAATTCATGAAAAATCTACAAAAATAGGTTCAATATTTATACTTTGATAAACAAACATGTTTGAGTAAAATCAAGATATGTTACAAATATTTTGAACTATTTTTGTAACTTAGAAATTTTGGCTAAAAACAAAAACCGTATTTTTCCAAATTGGTTTTTTCAAAACTTCTCCAAATACAAAAACAAGATATTTTAAACACTTTTAAAGCATAGTGTGTATGGATATGATCCACTACACATAAATGATGAAATATATATGTTTTTGACAATAAGTACTAAAACGATTTTGTTAAAAACACATGTATATAATAAACTCCAAAAACCAAACCGGTATTATGCCAAAATGAAAATTCTTTTATGAAAACTCATCTAAATCAAGAGTGTGTGTGTATATGGTATACTTGAGCAATCTACCAACTATTCTATCCTTTACATTTTATCTAAAAACAAAATCTTAACAAAACAAACCTAAACTCAAGTCTTGATCTTGAAGGTCTTCACTTGAAGTCTTCACATCTTCTTGACTTGGTCCAAACTTGATCCAAAGAGCTAGACTCCTCTTGAGTACTTGATGTGGTCTTGATGCATAGGCTCTTAAATCAAACCATGTTAGCTCTAAAACTTGACTTTAAATCCTTTGTTGAAGCTACACACCTACTAAGATCCTGATCACAAATCTGAGACTAAATAAACACAAGATCATTAGTACTATAACTACATGAGTTAATCATCATCAAAACTAGAGCGATGGGCCTTTGGGCCAACAATCTCCCCCTTTTTGATGATGACAAAACTCATGGAGTTATATATGCATAGATTAAAGTAAAGCTTCAAAGAAGCTCCCCCTTAATTCATGCATCACAATAAAAAATAAGATATTCAATGAAGCATATGATACTAAATAAATGTATGCATTAACTAGGAGAGAGAAACATGCATAAATCAAACATATTTTTCAAAAACCTTTTCCCCTTTTTTGTTTAAACTCTCAAAAACATTTTTCTCATATATCTATTTGTTTATTATAAGATGCATAAATTCAATATATGCAAAAACACAAATATGCATATATATACTCAAAATCTTTCTCCCCCTTTTTGTCAATCATCAATAAAGGGATTAAAGTAAACACAAAACAATATTCTCCCCCTTTTTGTCAGAAACAAAAAAAATCAATAAAGGGGTGAACTCAAATCAATCAATAAAAGATATATGCGATATACATTCATAAAGAGGAAGACGCTAAATTAACTTTCCTATATAAATGCATTCCATAAAGAAGGGATAATAAGCCCTAATTCACATAACACATAATATGCAATACATAAGAGGAGATGTGAAGCTCCCCCTACACACGTGTATCGCATAAAGAAGAGTTGTCAAGCTCCTCAATATAAGATACACTCAATATGAATCTATATGTAGAAGAGATGTTAAGCTCCCCTTGCATATAGGCAATATATATCAAAACATTTTTAAGTCAAATTTTTAATAATTACTTAAAACAAAATTTGAAATTTACTCAAGGCAATAAAACACATTTTGAGATACCTTTGTAAATAAACAAAATTTTGCGATACCAATTGGAACTATAACATATCAAAACATTTTACCAATTGAAATTTTGATACCAATGAAGGAAAATATTTTATATTTTGATACCAATTTAAATTTTCAAGGATACCATTTGACATAAATAGTTCAATAGATACCAATGGAAATATATTGTACATTTTGATATAAAAAATACCAATTGTAAAAAAAAATACCAATTGAAGATAATCCATAAGCTTATATAAAAAGTACCAATTGAGAAATCAATTGAAAATTAAGATTTAAATTAAACTTAGCATAAACATACTTTGTGCTTTAAATATGTAAATATCTTGAAAATCAAGCACAAACAAATCATATATATATGTATGAAAAGAGAATACAAATAGAAATTGATATTATTTGAAATGAAGCATACATATATAGAAAACAAAATATGAGTATATACAAAATAAATATCAATTGAGATACCAATTGAAATAACAATGTAAATCAAGTATATAACTCATAATTACCACCCTTTTTATGGACAAGATAAAAGATTTTCAATAAGACTTACAAGGCATACTCGCCCATCCGTCCTCCCTTAAAGGGGTTGATAAGGGTTTTCAAAAATAGAGTTTGAAAAATATTTTTATAGTGAAAACATTACCAAATGAAGAATAAATACGTAGTTAAATAATTTTTGAAAAACTAGTTAAAGATCCTTCAAAAACATGAAACCAAATCATATGTATCATGAAACATATTAAATACACAAAATTCGACAACTCAAGGTCCATAAAGCTCAAAATGATCATGAAACAAAGTCATGAATAAACAAATAAAGTGTGAGTGCACAAAAATCATGTAATTAGCATTTTCTATGAAGATAGTCAATAAAGCTTGAAACAAACATGAATAACATTTTATTACAAATCATGAAAATTTATTTTTCATATAAAGATAAAATCATAAAAATTCATTTTTCATTTAAAAATAAGCTTCTAGGTATATGTATGTTTTTATCTAAAACTAATAATATGCATACATATCCCAAACATAAAAAGAGTCCATAATATAAATTGCATGAAGGCAAATGACTCAAAGGTTATACATGTATATTTATTAGATTTGAATAGAAATGCATATACATGAAGTAAAAACATGAAAATAGGCAAAACAAGTGTAAATGAGAAAATCATCAAAAATAAGCTATACATGTGCATATAGGGAGTACAAATGAACAATGAAGTGCAAACGTATATGAATCAAATGTTGCTCACTACTTGTACACGTATATACACAAGTTTTGACAAAGACTACATTTAAACAAGTTATATATCTCATGAAGCACAAAACAAATAAAACATGAACATGCTAAAAATATCATATATGAAAAAATATGTAAATAAAATAGGAGTTTAGAGATAGTTACCAAAAACAAAGAAATATACTCTAAATCTCCAAAACGTGGTGGTTGTCTCACCAAACCTCCTTGACAGCGGTGCATCAAATGTGTGTCCATCAAGTCCATGTGCATCCACCATCAAGGCGCCAACTCTCTCACATCGTGTGAGAGTCCGCACCTACATCAAATACAAAAGGTGAAGATTTTGGTACCCATTTTCTTTTGGATCCTTGAGGATTAGCATTGTAAGGAACCCAAACATTCTTATTAGCAAAATTTAAAGCATTTATCTTATCATAATAAAATTTTGCTAAATGGCCTTTGCGGCCACAATGTGTACACTTGTACACTCTAGGATGCATATGTGTATGAGTGTGATCGTGGTGTGCAAAGTGTGCATATGCATGATGTGGATGATGTGCATGAACATGTGGAACATGTTTCCTTGAAAATAAGATTTTCAATCTCTTATGATTAAATGCACATTTGCTCAAAGTTGAGCTCAAACAATCAATTTTATTTTTCAAAAATTTAACTTCATTTTTATCAATAATAGCATGTAAAGCATGATGAGAATGAGAATCATTATTCTTTTCTTTTGGAAACTTTATCTTTTTCTTTTTCAACAATTTTTCTTTTTAAAGAGTTATTTTCATTCAAAGCAATTTCTTTTTGTTTTTTCACCAAAACAATTTTATTTTTCAAAGAAATATTTCCTTCACAAAGATCATTTAATTTAGAAAGCAAGGAAATATTCTCATTTTTCAAACTTTCATTTTCTTTTGAAAAACTTTTCAATTTATCTTGTAAAGAATCTTTTTCTTTTAACATGCAATCAAATTTATTTTTCATTTTCTTATCATCCTTCTTAAGCATGTCATATTTTTCTAGAAGTTGTTGACAAAATGAGGCAAGTTCATCATATGACATATTAACATCCTCTTTTAGTTCGGATTCGGTAGTTAACTCAAGGAGGTTATCCTCTTGGACCATGTAGCATACATTGGAAGTGTCACTTCTAACATCCGAGTCGCTCCCCGTATAATATTGTTCTTTTTGGCCAAGGGAGAGTATAGTGTTCCAAACTACAAAAGCCGAGTCAAGATTAGCAACCCTACATAAATAATCATCATTTAGGGTACTCTTCAAAGCATGGATGGCTTTTGCATTAGCCTCAATATTTTTGCCATTTAAACAATAAGAATCTCTGGTAGTGGCAAAATAAACATGAATCCCTAAGGCTTTGAGGTATAAAGACATCTTAACCTTTCAAGTTTGGATGTTAAGAATGTCAAAAGTGGGAGGTGACATGAAATCCATGGTGTGTGTATAAATATTATGATTAGCTATAAATCCGGATCTTTAACTCTAGGTTATAAGACCCAAATCAAGAGCACTTGGCTCTAATACCAATTGTAATCACCTAAAGGGGGATGAATAAGTGACTAGCTAATCTAATGGCCAAAAAATGCGGAATTAAAACTTATTTAATGCAAACTAAAACTTCTTAAACTAAACACCAAGTATAACACAAGAGTGTAGCCGGATTTCCCGTGAAGGGCTCTGGACTAACTCCTCAAGATTCCTTTAAATAAGAGTTGAGGTGCCGCGTTGGCTCTCTAGGTTGAATACAAGTGTTAGCAAACAATCCCCAAGCATATAACAATTAAGCACACAATATATCAAGCATATAAAGATAACGACAATATGAGCATGCAAGATATAAAGACAAGTAAGAGATAGAGAGAGCAATCACAAACACGGGATATTTGTTTTGAGGTTCGAGCACACTTGCTCTACGTCTCCGCCTTCAACACTATGAAGGATTTCCACTAAAATCGATCCCACCGGATCACTCGGTGCCGCAACACCTACAAGGCGAGTTCACACTTGAACTCCTTGGACTCTCTAGTCCCTTTACTCGTTCACGTAAGAGCACACCCCAAGCTCACTAGCTCGCCGAGGCCGCCCCTCAAACACCGAGTTCTCATTAGAACCCGAAACAACGCGAACCCGCAAGTCCGCCTCCTCAAAGTACAAAGTAGAACTTTGGTGATCACAACACTTTGATAACCTAAAATCCTCTCACAACAAAGATCCATATAGGTAGATATAACAATGGATAGCTCAAGTATTTGTGTGAGAAAACTAGGATGAAATGTGTGGAGGAAAACACAAGAATCACTTTGAAAAACACTCTTGATAAACTTCCCTTTTGATTGGAAATATTTCTCTCAAACAAGTGGAGAAAACCTCTTAGTAGAGTAGGAAAAACTATCTTTAAAACTCTTCAAAAATCTTCTACAAAACAGCCCAAGAAACCCCCAATTTATAGGCTATCCAAAAACTAGCCGTTGGGGTCCAGTCGCAGCTCTAGCTGCTGTCGGTCGACTGACCCCATCGACCACCAACGGTCAAATTTCTGACCATTGGAGCCTCGCTCGACCGGTCCGGTTGACTGCGGCCTAGAACAGAGAGCAGAGCTCTCTGCCCGTCGACCGGTCCGGGCGGTCGACCGGGTCGATCGACCGGCCCTCCAGCCAGACTGGCGTGCACGTCTGTTGACTCGGTCGATCGACTCAGTCGACCGACTCCTAGCTCAGTCGACCAGCCTGGTCAACCAGCAGAAGCCAGGACAGATCTTTTTAGGGATTTAAAACTTGGCTTTTTGACTTAAATAAAATCCCATAAATTCACAAAAAATCTACAAAAATAGGTTCAATATTTATACTTTGATAAACAAACATGTTTGAGTAAAATCAAGACATATTACAAACATTTTGAACTATTTTTGTAACTTAGAAATTTTGGCTAAAAACAAACTGTATTTTTCCAAATTGGTTTTTTTCAAAACTTCTCCAAATACAAAAACAAGATATTTTAAACACTTTTAAAGCATCGTGTGTATGGATATGATCCACTACACATAAATGATGAAATATCTATGTTTTTGACAATAAACACTAAAATGATTTTAGTTAAAAACACATGTATATAATAAACTCTAAAAATCAAACCGGTATTTTGCCAAAATGAAAATTCTTTTATGAAAACTCATCTAAATCAAAAGTGTGTGTGTATATGGTATACTTGAGCAATCCACCAACTATTCTATCCTTTACATTTTATCTAAAAATAAAATCTTAACAAAACAAACCTAGACTCAAGTCTTGATCTTGAAGGTCTTCACTTGAAGTCTTCACATCTTCTTGACTTGGTCCAAACTTGATCCAAAGAGCTAGACTCTTCTTGAGTACTTGATGTGGTCTTGATGCATAGGCTCTTGAATCAAACCGTATTAGCTCAAAAACTTGACTTTAAATTCTTTGTTGAAACTACACACCTATTAAGATCTTGATCACAATTCTGAGACTAAATAAACACAAGATCATTAATACTATAACTACATGAGTTAATCATCATCAAAATTAGAGTGATGGGCCTTTGGGCCAACAATACCTTGGTCAATAACTGAAGCTATGTAAACATAAGATTATTAGAAAAGTATAACTACATGAGTTAATTATCATCAAAACTAGAGTGAAACTAGAGTGATGGGCCTTTGGGCCAACATCCCATACCATTGGCAGCTCATTCTCGAGTCCATACTTTCAGCAGAACATATCTGAATTCTGGTATACAAATACCATGTTCGAACGAGAAAGTGATCGAATAAAATCCACTCATGATTTTATTATTTTTAGATAATTAAGTTATGTCACATGTACTGAGGTGTAGTGTATCATGTTATGAAATAATGAGTATCAGTATCGTCTGACATTTCAATCATTTCCCTACCAATGTCACACACCGCTGGCAGGCCATACTAGAGTTAATACTCTAGTAGAACTCACTCGGATCGGATATGTATGTACAGTATCTGAATGAAGGAGAGACTAAATATCATACTTTTCAAATATCATTATTGTTGGACTGTTACATTCTTATTGTTCATCAGATACATATGTCAAGATATGTATTATCAGTACACATACATTCACAAATGAATAAGATGAGTTATATTGGAATCTCACTGATGGATCATATTTTTAGTGGGTCCTGCCTCGGCCCAGGACAACAGCCCAATGGAGTTAGCATTGCCACTTGGGAATTATATTACACCCAAGGCATAGTTTAATGGAATCTCCTACTTTCAGGATTTATATTATGCCCCACACGATATTTCTCGTGGACTTATCTTACGCGTCCCATACGACACTTCTGTATAGCAATCCACCACTATAAATAAGGCATTATACCAGCGTTCATCAGTTTCCCCCACCTCTAATCTATGTTGAGTAAATTATTATCATAGTTAGTGAATAATTCTCAGTATATTTATGATAGACCATTTACGGGGATCAATCTGGAGCTCAATATTCAGGAGTAATATTAGAAATATCCCATTTACAGGGATTCGATAATACAGGAATTAGTAGTACAGTAATCAGGGATACCTGTCTTCTAGTATTAGTACAGTAATCATGTAAGTCCCGTAAATCGGTAATCATGATTTACGAACTATAATCGTCAAGAGTTTTAATATCCAGTTAGGTTTCTGTATCATCCAGTATCACGTCTCCCTGTCATATTAAATATTCTGTAGTAGATGTCAATAACAAATATTCAGTGTAAGATATCAGTATTAGGTATCCACTGTCAAATGTTAATATCACGTTAACTCAGAATATCAGGTATGTAGTACAATCTAGTTCAGTAAACAGTGTTACGGTATTTGGTATCAATATGCAGTGTCAATATCAAAGGCAGTATGCAAATCATACAAGTGATATCAGGAAAAAATCATATAACCATAATATAATACACTAGCAGTATTACAGCTAAGCACAGACAAGCGGTGTGAGTTAATGCTGGGACAAGATTAATGAATAATATTTAATCACTAATGGGCATGGTCGAACTCAGGAATGACTCAGTCTTAAAATGCGAGTCTGAAATCTAGCAGAGTTCCGCTCGGACGGGTCTAGTGATAAAGCGAAGGGCGCTAAGTCTCGCCTACCGGGCAAAGATCTGACGGTCTAAGCGCACTCCCTCTTTTGAGGAACTAAGCGAGAGCCCGAAGGGGATAAAAGGCCGAAAGGCCGAGTAGAGAGCCCGAAGGGGCAAAGGCCCGGAAGGCCAAGTAAGTACCTGCATAAATTGTTAGCACCACATAAGCATACATATAAACCATATATAAAATGAAATCACCTAGAGGGGGGTGAATAGGTGACTAGTTAATCTAATGATGAATTAATGCAGAATTAAAACTATTTATGCAAACTAAAAATTCTTATGCACAACACACCAAGTATAATAAAAGAGTGTAGCCAAATTCCCTGTTAAAGGCTCTGGACTAACTCCTCAAGATTCCTCTAGATAAGAGTTGAGGTGCCGCTTTGGCTCTCTTGGTTGAATACAAATGTGAGCAAACAATCCCAAACATATAACAATTAAGCACACAATATATAAAGTATGTAAGAGATATGTGCAACAAGCATAAGCAAGATGTAAAGACAAGTGAGAGATAGAGAGAGAGAAAGCAATCGGAAATACGGAAGATTTGTTTCAAGGTTCGAGCACACTTGTTCTATATCCCCGCCTTCAACACTATAAAGGATTTCCACTATAAAACGATCCCACCGGATCACTCGGTGCCGCAACACCTACAAGCGAGTTCACACTAAAACTCCTTTGGACTCTCTAGTCCCTCTCTTGTTCCCGCAAGAACAAACACACGTAAGTACGCAAGCTTGCCGAGGCCGCACCTCTACACCGAGCTCTCACTAGAACTCGAAACAACGCGAACCCGCAAATCCGCCTCCTCAAAATAAGAATGAACACTTTAGTGATCACAACACTTTGATCACCTAAAATCATTCTCACAACAACTCTCCTATAGGATGGATTTAGCAATGGAAAGCTCAAGTATGTGTGAGAAAACAAGGATGGAATTTGTGGTGAAAAACTCAAAAAGTCTCTTTTGAAAACACTCTTGAAAAACTTTCCTTTTGATATGGAAATTTTGGCTTTTAAACAAGTGGAGATAAACACTTAGAAGTGTAGGAAAAAACTATCTCAAAAACCCACTTCAAATCTTGTATAAAACAGTCCAAGGGAGCCCCATTTTATAGGCTCCAAAAATCTGCCTGTTGGAAGCCAACTCAGTAGTCCTGACTGCTGACGGTCGACCGCCCGATCGACCGCCAACGGTCAGATTTCCGACCGTTGGGAAGTTCGGTCGACCGGCCGGTCGACCGCCTGTAGGATCTATATTCAAGCAACACAAACACTAGAGGGGGGTGAATAGTGTTTATAAAAATTTTAATGAAACTACTTGCAGGAAATAGAAATTCACAAGATAAAACTCAGAAAATAATGCAAACGCAAAGACAAGAGAGTTATCCTGGTTCGGTCCTTGTGACCTACATCCAGTCCCCAAGAAAACCGCTTGAGATTTTCCTTTCCTGATTTGGGTACACCCACAACCAATACCTTGTACACCACTTGACAAAAAGCCCTTTGCCAAATGTGCCCAACTCCTCTTTACAACCAAGAGAACAAACACCTTGTACAACTTTCTTCTACACCAAGAAGATGCCCTTGTACAATACTCCTCTTTGAATAATTATAACTGATCCTATAAGCCTTGAATCTGAATGTACTTGTGGACAAGGTCTCTTATAGGAGGACTTTCAGAAATCTTCACAATAGAGTTGGATTTTGGTGAAGAAACAGAAAGTGGAACAGGTTTTCAGAAAACAGAATTTTGGAGAGAGTTTTTAGGCTGAAAACTTTAGATTTGAATTGGTGAATTGACCCTAAGACAACACCCCTATTTATAGGTGAAATCTATAGTAAGTTAGGGTAGTTATCAGGCTAAATTTGAATTTTGAAACGTTGGTTAACACACCAGAATTCACCAACTGCACAGCAATTATAAACTGCTATTAGTCGACTAGGATAGGAGAGTAGTTGACTAGAAGAACAAAAATTACTAAAGTTAGTCGACTAATATATAGGCTTAGTCGACTATAGATTGGCTGATACGGATACTATGTTTCTGGAAAACTGATTGTAGTCGACTATATAGAAATGGTTAGTCGATTATAGAAGGGGATAGTCGACTATAATTTTAGGGAAGTCGACTAAGTTTGATGCCAGACAAGAAACAGAGAGTAGGAAAATTTTTGTAGAGGGATTAGTCGACTTGGGAAATTTATAGTCGACTATGGTATTTGTTTAGTCGACAATACTTGGAGGTCAAGTCGACTAATTTTGATGTCAGAGAACAAACAGAAAGTTGGGACATTTGTTTTGAAGAACTTAGTCGACTGGGTTTTCTAAAGTCGACTAAAGGGTAGGGTAGTCGACTATACTAGGATGGTAAGTCGACTATATTAGGTATTTGTGTGTGTGTTCAAGGCTTTTCACAATTTTTCTAAAAATACACAAAAATACACAAAAATACCCAAAATCTTCAATATCAAGTTGAGTAATCATAAATGCTTGTCCATCATCAAAATTGTTCAACTTTGGAGGCTTCAACATTCTCCCCCTTTTGATGATGACAACCTGTGTATATGAACACTCCCCCTGCAGTAAATAAGTTATTCTTGTTTGCCCCTACAGAAAGTGTTAAGTTTCCCCTGCATTGCCATATGTCAATATCCATCACATATATATATTGCCATAACACACATATGTCAATCTCTATATATTGCCATAACACAGAAATCTCTTACACATATGAATGTAACACAAAAATTTTCAGATAAGTAACACACAAATATGGAACACAGAAATCTCTTACACATGAACACAGAAACACAAAATGAACACAGAAACACAAATGTTCTCCCCCTTTGTCATTAACAAAAAGCAGAAAACATACATGAACATACAGTGTTTTCATACTGAAGTACACATTAAAAGAGTCTTAAAATAGAAAAATACACAAAGATGCAAAGTTCAAAACACAAAAAACACGGAGCAATTCCAACGCCATAATCATCAAATGTTGGATCCGGGAGGAGGAGGTGGTGGAAAATAAGTCTTGAGGATATTCAGAATCTCCGTTTGAGTGGATGCAAACGAGTCCATCTTGAGGTGCATATGCTCAAACTGAGTCATCAACAAAGATTGATTTTGGAGCAATGTAGTTTGAGAGTCCTGAATGACTTGTTGTTTGGCATGAAGAGATTCTATCTCAACTGACAGAGAATTGTAGAAGGCATCAGTATAAGAAGGAGGTGGTTGGGATGAAGGTGGTTCAGTGAAAGGAGGTTGTGTAGAGGAAGAAGGAGGTTGAGTGGAACTTTGTGGAGGAGGAGAGTGTGGTTGTGGAGGAGGATGAAGAAAATCGTGAAGTTTCATACGGTGAAGAACGGCACGATCAAAAGGTTCGAAGACTTTGATAACACTAGTTTCGGAATCAAGATCGATGTGAAATTTCTAAAACACGTGTGATAGAAAGGCTCCATAAGGAAGGAAGGAGGTATGATCTTTAACAATAGTATCAAAAATAATTTTTGCCCAATTGACGTCGAGTTCGGCCATAATGGCATAGACACAAGTGGCTAACTCACGGGAATAGTAGTTATAGCTCCCGGTTTTAGAGCAAATATTGTAGGTAAGGATACGACCTATAAGACGGGGAATTGGTTTCAATTTGTTGTTTGACATAGGTAATCCTTGACCTGGAAGAAATATGCTGGATAAGACTTCCGCATCATCCATAGTAATGTCATTAATAGAGAGGCCGTGATAAGGAATGGAAAAGATACGGCCGATGAATTTAAGGGATAATTTGATGTTAATACCTTTAACCAATGAATATATATGGACATCATCCTCATTATCTTTAAAGGTTAAATTAGTATAAAACAAGTGAATCAAGAACGGATAATAGCCTTGCCTAGAATCCGTAGAGAACATATGAAAAAGTCCACAATTTTGTAAATATGAGACAATATCATAGTTATAAAAATCCTCATATTTAACAAATCTACCGGGTAGAATTTCTAAGGAGGAAATTCTAAGGAAGTCCTCTTCTAGGGCAGGATTTTTCAAAAAAGCCCTAAAATCAACTTGAGAGGAGGAAGAAGATGGTGTGAACTTGGTTTTCTTAGATCTAGACATGCTTAGAACTGAAATTAAAGGAAGATAAAGCAAGAATTGGAAGGAAATTGCAAAGATTGGAACGAATTTACCAAGAAATTGAAGGAAGGAGAAGATGGGTTCACTGCAGCTGTTCAGCCTGTAGTCGACTGGTTCGTTCGGCTGGGAAGAAGAAACGGTGAAAACTAGGGTTTTGAGAAGGGTTAAAGGGTAGAATAGTAAAGTAAATACCAAAGCAACGGTTAGGATTAAACAGAGAGTGAGATCGGATCCAAAAATAATGAAATGGGTCGGGTTTCGAAAGTTAAAAACCAATAACAGAAAACAGTTTTTCACAGGGTTAGTCGACTTGGTGTTTGTGACTAGTCGACTAATCCACTTAATAGTCGACTAGTTAAGAAATATAGTCGACTAACTTTTAGAGATCAAAAAATTCATATTTCTGTTAGATGCAAATTAGTCGACTGGGTCACTGTTAAGTCGACTAGATGTTCAATTAGTCGACTAATAAGTCTTGATAAGTCAACTAATGTTTTGAAAAATGCCTTAAAATAATTCTGAAAAAATATTTAAAGATCAGAAAAATTGTAAATACCCAAATCTCTTTAAAATTTCATAAAAATATCTTCTTAAGAGATTTTGTAAAAACTTCTGCAATTTGATTATCAGTTGATATAAAATTTAGAGAAATATCACCTTTTAAAGCATGATCACGTAGAAAATGATGTCTAATATCAATATGCTTAGTACGTGAATGATGAACTAGATTTTTAGATAAGTTAATAGCACTGGTATTATCACACATAATAGGTGAATTTGTGATAGACATGCCATAATCAAATAAGGTTTGTTTCATCCATAAAATTTGAGCACATGCAACACTAGCAGCGATATATTCTGCCTCGGTTGTTGATAATGATATAAAATTTTGCTTTTTACTGAACCATGATACTAGTGAATGTCCCAAAAAGTGACAAGTACCATTAGTACTCTTCCGATCAGATTTACATCCAGCAAAATCAGCATCACTATATGATAGTAAATCAAATGTGCTTGATTTTGGATAAAATAAGCCATAATTGATTGTGTTATTAATATATCGAAAAATCCTTTTCACTGCTTTAAGATGTGATTCCTTAGGGTTTGATTGATATCTAGCACATAAGCAAACACTGAACATAATATCAGGTCTACTTGAAGTAATATATAGTAAAGAACCAATCATACCTCGATATAGTTTCTGATCAACATTCTTACCATTTTCATCTTTGTCTAGGAATGTAGTAGTACTCATGGGAGTATTCTTATGACCAGAATTTTTCATGCCAAATCTTTTCAGAAGTTCCTTTGAATACTTGCACTGGGAAATGAAGATTCCATCCTTCATTTGTTTTATTTGCAGACCGAGAAAGTAAGTAAGTTCTCCCATGTGGCTCATCTCAAATTCACTCTGCATGGTCTTAGAAAATTCTTGACAAAGATTATCGTTAGTTGATCCAAATAAAATATCATCAATATATATTTGAATAATTAAGATATCTTTATTAACATGTTTAATAAAGAGAGTTGTATCTGCTCTTCCCATCTTAAAATCAGAATTTAAAAGAAAACTTTTAATCTATCATATCAAGCACGGGGTGCTTGTTTTAAACCATATAAAGCTTTCTTAAGTTTTAAAACATGGTTTGAAAATTTTTCATGTTCAAAACCTGGAGGTTGTTCAACATAAACAGTTTCCTTAATAAAACCATTTAAAAAGGCACTTTTAACATCCATTTGATAAAGTTTGAAATTCATAAAGCAAGAAAAAGCAAGTAAAATACTAATAGATTCAAGCCTAACTACTGGTGCATAAGTTTCATCAAAATCAATACCTTCTTCTTGATTGTATCCTTGTGCTACTAACCTTACTTTGTTCTTAATAACTTGACCTGATTCATTAAGTTTGTTCTTAAAGACCCATCTGATACCGATGACTGGATGATCAGTAGGACGTTGCACAAGATCCCAAACATCATTTCTGACAAATTGATTCAACTCTTCTTTAATTGCAATTGTCCAAAAATCATCTGCACATGCTTCTTTGATATTCTTCGGTTCAATGAGTGATATGAAAGCAATTTGTGTCATGTAGTTCAACTTGGATCTCGTCTGAACGCCTTGATTTATATCTCCAATAACCAAATCATATGGATGATTCCTTACTTCAACATATGCTTTAGGTAACTCGGTAGGAGTCTCATCAACATTAGAAATGTTAGTATCATCAGAAGATATAACAGTATTATTAATAGATCATCATCATGTGGAGAAGTATTAGAAATAGGCTTAGTCAAGGATTCATCAAATTTAACATGTAATGATTCTTCAATAATAAATGTTTTCTTATAAAATATTCTATATGCTTTACTTTGAGTAGAGTATCCAACAAAAATACCTTCATTGGATCTAGCATCAAATTTATCTAAAGCATCTTTTGTATTAAGATAAAACATTTACATCCAAAAATCTTGCAGTAAGAAACTTTTGGAATCCTGTTATAAAACAATTCATAAGATGTTTTGTTTAAAATAGGTCGAATAAGCACACGATTTAAAATATAACATGCAGTAGCAATAGCTTCAGCCCAAAAATATTTTAGTAAATTACTGTCCATAAGCATAGTTCTAGCACATTCTTGCAAAGTCCTATTCTTTCACTCTACAACACCATTTTGAGGAGATGCTCTAGGAAATGCAAAGTTATGTGTAATAACATACTTATCACAAAAATTTGCAAAAGATTCATTTTCAAATTCTCCTCCATGATCACTTCGAATAGTGACTATGTTTAGAGACTTTTGATTTTGAATTCTTTTACAAAAACTTGAAAACTCATCAAAGTATCATTTTATTTTTTAGAAAAATTACCCATGAAAAACGTGAATAATCATCAACAATAACAAAAACATACCTACTTTTGTTTAAAGAAGCAACACGAGTAGGACCAAATAAATCCAAATGCAATAGTTCCAAACGTCTATTGGTAGAAACTAAATCTTTAGATTTTAAAGATGATTTTACTTGTTTTCCTAATTGACAAGAATCACAAAAATAATCCTTTTTAAAAGTTATTTTGGAAGACCTTTAACTAAATCAAATTTAGAAATCTTAGAAATTGTTTTCATATTCAAATTACCAAATCTTTTATGCCATAAAAAATAATCATTATTAGAAGCAAGTAAACATAAGTTACATTAGATGATATGCAGGTAATTGATAACTCATAAATGTTATTGTTACGAAAACCTTTAAACAAAATATCTTTCATGTTAGTATCATATATAAGACATGCATCTTTTTCAAAAACAATTTTATAACCCTTATCACATAA
This sequence comes from Agave tequilana, assembly GCA_038442645.1. Taxonomy (NCBI): domain Eukaryota; kingdom Viridiplantae; phylum Streptophyta; class Magnoliopsida; order Asparagales; family Asparagaceae; genus Agave; species Agave tequilana. The sequence goes on from JAVJIF010030185.1 coordinate 91,343, forward strand.
CTGACTAATACTTAATAGATTGTGTTTTAAACCTCTTACCAAAAGAACATCTTCAATAAGGGGTTTTGAAATGTTACCAACTATGCCGGCACCAATAACTTTTCCTTTGTTATTGTCTCCAAATATCACTGTACCTCCCTTTTTGATTTGAACGGAAGACAGTAGTTGAATGTGTCCGGTCATGTGTTTGGAACACCCACTATCAAGTATCCACTTTTCGTTATAAGGTACCTATAAGATAAAACAATTTGTATGGTACCCATCATGATAGGGTCCGAAAAAGATTAGCCTTTAGGAACCCAAATCCAATTGGAATTTGGTTTCCACTTGTTAGTATAAACATAATTATCAGAATTACACACATCATGTAAATAAGATGAAGTATAAACATTTTTATCAACATTATTTAGATTTTTGGGAACCCATATATATTTGCATCTAATTCTTTTTGAATCATTATTTCTTTTTACAAAAGAATTATATGGATTAGTATTATAAAGATGTGTAGATTTTACAAAATTAGTTTTTGAAAATCCAAGACCAACATGAGTAGGTTTGTAAATCTTATCTTTTGAAAAACCAAGACCAAAATGGTTTTTTGACATCTTTTGATAAGATAATAAAACATTTAAATTCTCTTTTCCTTTATTAAATTTAGTTACATTTTTCAAAAGATCTTCATACTTAATTTTGAAACTAGTCATGTCTTTATCTAAAATAGTAATTCTAAAATTTAAAGAAATAGTTTCCTTTTTAAGTAAAGAATTCTCTTTTAAGAAAATTTCACTATCCCTTTTTAAAGATGAAATAACTTTTTCAAACTCATCTTTTTGAGAATTTAAAGAAGATGTTTGAGAAACAAACATTGCATTTTCATTATTGAGTCTTTCATTTTTTTTGTTAAAACTTTATTTTTAATCTTTTCATTTTTGAAATTATTAAAAAGTTCATTAAAAGCTTCTAATAATTCATCATAATCTTGTACCTCATCTTCTTGGGCCATGAAGCAGATATTGGCGGTTTCAATTGCTTCTTCTTTGTCAGAGGAAGATGAGTCGCTATCATCCCAAGTTGCTTGGAAGGCTTTCTTTTTCTTGTTGAACTTATTGAAAGTCTTTAAGTGTCCTCTTGATTTCATCAATGGGCAATCCTTCTTTATGTGGCCTGGTTTGTTACACTTAAAACAAATAGGATTATCATTAATATCTTTATTCTTTTTAAATTTACCTTATTTTAAGAACCTTTTGAACTTTCTTGAAAGCATCGCCATCTCTTCTTCATCGTCATCCGAATTGTCCATATCTGAGGTTGTATGGAAGGCAAGTACTTTCTTCTTGGATTGAAGTTGTTGTTCGTCCTTCTTTCTATCTTCGAGTTGTACTTCATATGCCATTAGATTACCAATAATGTTTTCTAATGACAATGTTGAGAGATCATTCGTTTCTTCTATTGCAGTAGTCTTCTTCTCCCAATCTGGTGTGCGTGCTCGAAGGATCTTGCAAACTTTTTCGACTTGTGTGTATTCCTTTCCAAGAGATGCTAAGGAATTGGTAATGTCGGTGAATCTTGTAACCATATCTGAGATGGTTTCATTCTCCTTCATTTTGAATAATTCAAACCTGTGGACAAGAATAGAAATCTTAGATTCTTTAACTTTATTTGTGCCTTCGTGTGTTACCTGAAGAGTGTGCCATATTCGATTGCAGAAGTGGCTGTTGACACACGGTTGAAATCTTTTTTGGTTAAGGCACAGAATAAGGCATTCATCGCTTTGGCGTTAAGGTTCGCATTCTTCTTTTGATCTTCACTCCAAGCATTGTAGTTGGTTGATGGTTTGGTGTACGGTGCTTCTACGATGTTCCAAGTTCGTAGTTGAGCGATTGCAAATAGATTTTCATTCTACACTTCCAATAGTTGTAGTTGGATCCGTCAAATAGCGGTGGACGTTGTGTAGAATGTCCTTCTTTGAATTGTGACGAAGGGAACTCCGTTGCCATCCTCGTATAGTTGTTGCCTTAAACCTGCTCTGATACCAAATGTAGGATCTATATTCAAGCAACACAAACACTAGAGGGGGAGTGAATAGTGTTTATAAAAATTTTAATGAAACTACTTGCAGGAAATAGAAATTCACAAGATAAAACTCAGAAAATAATGCAAACGCAAAGACAAGAGAGTTATCTTGGTTCGGTCCTTGTGACCTACATCCAGTCCCCAAGCAAACCGCTTGAGATTTTCCTTTCCTGATTTGGGTACACCCACAACCAATACCTTATACACCACTTGACAAAAAGCCCTTTGCCAAATGTGAAAAACACCTAGAGGGGGGGGTGAATAGGTGTAAGTGCTAATCTAATAAACTAAATGCAAACTAAGTGCGCTAAATGCGGAAGCTAATGCAAATTATGCACAAACTAATACAATACAACAAGTGTAGCCGAATTCCCTTGCGAGGCTCTGGACTAACTCCCCTTGATTCCCCTTGAAATGGGTTGAGGTGCTATGTGAAGCTCTTGTTGGATGAGTATAAGTTAGGCACACACACACAAGCAATCCAAGCAATATAAAATACACACAATCAAGCCAAGCATATAATAGATATGACAATAAGAGATGCAAGGCACAACACAAGCAATATATGATATGGCAATATGAATTATGCACAACACAAGCAAATATGGTATGATATGAAGTATGATGCTTTGCACAAAGTAAATGAGAGAGAGTTAGAGAGACAATGGGAGCAATCGCAAACAACGAGATTTGTTTCGAGGTTCGAGCACCTTGCTCTACATCCCCGCCTACACCACCGTGTAGGATTTCCCAATCCACTATAAGGAGTACCTAATTCCTCTCTCAACTTACAAAGCCACCGAGGCTACAACAACCACAATCCACAACACCTCTACCGAAGAGGCTCACAATCACACTATCACCTCACACTTGAGGGATACAACTCAATCACCCGATCACCTCTACCGAAGAGGGATTCACAAATAAAAGGGTGTTTACAACAAAGAGGTTTACAACAAACAGCCTCAAACTCTTCTCTTTCTTTTTCTCTTTTCTTTTCCACAAAAACAAGATCCTAATAGTTTAGGATAGATGATATAGCTCAAGTGTGGAATCAAAGTGTTTTTGGAAACAAGCAACAAAGAAAAACTACTTGGGAAATCTCTTGTATATGATAGAAAATGAAATACCAAATCAAAATCCCAAAACCTAGTTTTCTTTGATTTTCCAAAACCCAAAACAAATAAAGATGAGAAGTTTTAAAGCCCACAAACTCTTTTTAAACTCTTTTAAACACCTCAGAAAACCAGTATTTTTTCTCTTAAAAAACTTGGCCAAAATCCCCAAAGAGATGGAGTTTATATAGGCCAAACAGAAAACTAGCCGTTAGAGCTGAGCTGGCAGCTCTGACAGGCGTCGGTCGACCGGCCCGGTCGACCGCCAACGGTCAGAAAAGTGACCGTTGGGCACTAGCGGTCGACCGGCCCGGTCGACCGAAACATCCTGAGAGTTGAACTCTTAACTCGGTCGACCGGTCCGGTCGACCGACTACAATGTGTAGCCAGCGTGCACGTCTGTGCACATCGGTCGACCGAGTCGGTCGACCGGCCACTTGGTGCGGTCGACCGGTCCGGTCGACCGAACTGGCCTAGCAGGCACAGTGCAGAACTGCACAGATACGGGATTTGAAAATAGGTCTTTTCACTCAATAAAAATCCCATAAATTCACAGTAAATCCACTAAATAGTTTTAATCACAATAAAAACTGTTTTTCTAAAAATATGTTTTTCTAAAACTTGTTTTTCCATAACTTCACAAAATACAAAAACAAGATATTTTGAACTTATTAAAGCATAGTGTGTATGGATATGATCCACTACACAATCATAATGAAATATCTATGTTTTTGATATCTAGCATATAACAAGGTTTTGGTTTAAAGGATATGCATGATAGAAATACCAAAAACCAACTCTTGTATTTTTATCATAAACAAAACTTGTATTTTATCATACTAGATTTTTCAAAACATGAATAGGATAGTCAAAATAAGTTTGTTTAAAAAATTAAGCATGCATGTATAGAATGAAGCAACTATACATATATCAATTTAAACTTGTTTTGATAAACTATTCATGAAAACCAAAACTCAATCATAAAACGTGTGTGATTTGTGCACTTGAGCATATCAACTAAACTAAGCTTTACAAATATGGATCTAAAACACATACTCTAAACTAGATACCTAAGTCTTCTTGACGATCTTCATCTCCAAGTAGACTCGGTCCAAACTCCGTGATTCTCCAAGTGCAAAGGTATGATCTTTAAGCTTTGGCACCGGAATCATCATGAATAGCTTCTAATCATCTTGTTGAAGCTAATCACCAACCTAATATCCTGTTAATGATCTGAAACTTAGAAACACAAGAATATTAGTAAACATAACTACATGAGTGTTGATCATCATCAAAACTAGAGTGGAAGGCCATTGGGCCAACAATCTCCCCCTTTTGATGATGACAAAACTCATGGAGTTATATATGCATGGATTAAAGATAAGCTTCAAGGAAGCTCCCCTTAACTCATGCATAGGGATAAACAATAAATATATGCAATGAATGTTAAACATGAAACATGCGTATGCATAAACAATAAATGGTTCTTGATATCAAATGGAATATTCAAAACAAAATAAGCTCTAGATACCAATTACAAAGCAAACTCTATATATCAATTAAACTTAATATTTTTGATATATTAAAACATAATATATGCATATAAAACATAAATACTTCTCCCCCTTTTTGTCAATCATCAACAAAGGGGTAAACAATCAAAACCATAGATAAAATGAGGGGTAAAAATCTTTCTCCCCCTTTTTGTCAATCAAAACAATGCAAACAATGTTCTCCCCCTTTTTGTCTAAAACAAAAAAAACAAAATCAATAAGGGGTGACTACAAACATGATATCAATTAAAAATATGTCAATGAAGCATCTTGATACCAATAAACAAGAATCAATATATGTTATATGCTATATACATTCATGAAGAGGAAGACGCTAAGTTAGCTTCCCTACACATATGCATTACATGAAGAAGGGATGACAAGCCCCAATTCACATAACACATATTATGTAATGCATAAGAGGAGATGTGAAGCCCCCCTACACACGTATATCATATAAAGAAGAGTTGTCAAGCTCCTCAATTTATAATATACTCAACATGAATCTATATGTAAGAGAGATGTTAAGCTCTCCTTGCATATAGGAAATACAAATCAAAACTTTGAATATTTTCTTTAAACAAAATTTTGAAAATACCAATTGTACCAATTGTAAAACAACATAACAAATTTTGAATGTCTAAACACAAATTTTGATACCAATTGTAAGAATATATTTCATTTTGAAAATATATAAACAAATTTGATGTTGATATCATATGTTCAAAATAACAACTTTTGATCATAAAGAGTGGGAGTACAAATACCAAATGAAATACAAAATCAAATTTTCTCCCCCTTTATGAGATACAAACTAAAGACATGCATAGTCTTGATAACAATTTAAAAGTAATCAATTTAAACAAAATTGAAACTCAAGCACTAGCATAAATACAAACATATATATGTATGAAAAATAGATACCAATAGAAATTGATATACTTGGAATTTAAAGCATACATACATACAAAACATATATGAGTATACAAGAAGATCAAAATGATACCAATTGAAAGAGTTCAATGATACCAATTGACATAACAATAAGTTCAAGTGTATACATCATATTATCTACCACCCAATCATAATTCAAGTTTTAAAGATTTTCAATTTAGGGCATACATGAACATGATCTCCCATCCTACCGCCCTTGGAAGGTAGGGGTTTTCAAAGATAGATTTGAAAATGTAGTTTTGTTTGAAAATCACTACCAAAATGAAGAACACCGCAACTAGTTAAATGGAAAACTTGTTAACTAGCACGAAATCCTTCAAGCAAGGAATAAAACAAAATTGAAATTCACATGATAATCATCACTCTAACCAATAAAGCATAACTCATGAGAAACAAAACATGAGCAATAGATATGAGTGTACAAATAATATGTGAAGATCATAATCATGAAAAATATTCCATTAAGCTCAATTATTCCTAAAAACATAATTCTATCAAAAACATGAAAAATCATATAAAACTCCTTATTTAATCTTCAAGGCATATGTATGTCTAATACAAGCTAAAATATACATACATATCCAAAACTCAACGAGTCCACTAAATGTATATTCATGAAGGCACGTGGCTCAAAAAGATGTATATGTATAAGATTAGTTTGAACTAGATAGACATATACATGAAGTTAAACATAAATACATGAAACATGAAAAACTAAATTTTCATCACAACAAATTTCATTTCAAGGTATATGTATGAATTGTCAACACAAGAAGTATACATACATATCCCTTAAACACACTTTGAGTCCATAATAGATATTTGCATGAAAGGCAAATGACTCAAGGGGTGTACATGTATATCTTCAAGTTTGGCAAAATACACATATACATGAAATGAAAACTCATAATCATAAAAAACAAATACCAAAAAATGGAATACAAGTTTAAAATGTATGAATCATCAAAACTAGACTATATTAGCACATCTAATGGGTTCAAATAAGCAATCAAGCTCAACATATATAGATTTATTTGTGGCCCACTCTATGTACAAGTATATAACTAGTCTTAATGAAAACAAACATCTAAACATATATTCAAAACATGAAGCATCAAAACAAATATAAAAGTCATCATGATAAAACTAAAAACATGATTACTATGTAAATTCACATGTATTAGATTCATGATGTACATTATAGCTCAAACAAAAGTGAGAACACTAATTATGGGTTCATATAAGCATGTGTGTCTCAAATACTATATATGTATGTCAAGGATCTAATAAACATGGAATGAACATACTAATCCATAGACATCAAAAACATGCTATAAACAATGAATATTAAAAGCATGTAAATAAATAATACGGAGTTAGGAATCGTGACCAAAACCTAGAAGGCAACTCTCCTTGTCTCCAAAACTTGGTGGTCCTCTCCACCATCTCTTCCCTTGAAAGTGATGCATCCAATAGATTTCCTTTAAGTCCGGAACGCATCCACTCCAAGGTGTCATCACTCTCACATCATGTGAGAGCCCACACCTACATCAAAAATAATAGGAGGGGTGGTCTTTGGTACCCACATCTTGTTGGGTCCATGGGGGTTAGTCCCTTCTCTAACCCAAACAAATTTCTTTGCTAAATTAGTAGTATGTAATCTATCAAAACAAAATTTAGCAAGGTGGCCCTTACGTCCACAATGTGTACATGTGTACACATGAGCATACATGTGATGGTGTGTCCGTGAGGAGCATGTGTATGCCGTGAAGGGTGTGCATGCATAAAGGATGGAACTTGTTTCTTTCGAACTAAGGTTTCCAACCGATGTGGTTCAAGGAACATTGGCTCATAGTGGAGCCCAAACAATCAACCTTCTTCTAAGCAAACAAAAATCATCATTAATCTTAGAAGAAGAAGTGTGGCATGCAATAGGTGAAGTGTGTGATACTACCCAAGCATGGCAAACATGTGCATCAATCTTATTTTGCAAAACAATGTTTTTCTTTAAACACACATCTAAATCATTTGAAATAGAAATAATTTTATTTTTCAAATCAACATTCTCTTTTAAAACAAAATCAATTTTTGAAGACAAGTTTTCATTTTTCTTCAAAAGAACATGGCAATCATTTTTATTTTTCAAAAACTCATTTTCTTTAAGTGCAAGACCAAGTTGAGATTTTAATGAATCCCTTTCATTAGCAATCTCCTCTTTCTCTTGCAAAACAACATCAAATCTAGATTGTAAACACTTATTTTCTTTTTCAATTCCTAGACTTTTCTTTTTCAAAATCTTATATTTTTCTATTAGTTTTTCACAAACAATTGAAAGTTCTTCATTTATAGCATGGACATCAATATGATCATTTGAAGAACTAGAACAATCATCACTATCATAGTGGGGTTCCGAATGTACCTCAAGGGAGTCATTCCCTTGGACCATGAAGCATTGAGAATCGGATTCTCCACTAAATTCCTCCGGTTGATTTGGCACTTGAAGCTTGGAGGTGGTGGTTGTTGTCAATTTGTTCCACACTGCAAAGGCGGAATCAAAGTTAGAAACACATAAGAGATAATCTTTAGGAAGAGTGCTTCTAATGGCCTCTAGGGCTTGTGCATTGGCCCCTATATGATTACAATCACCAAGATAACATCTCTTGGTGGCCGCAAGGAAAACATGCAAACCTAGGGTCTTTAGGTACATGGACATCCTATACTTCCAAATATCAATGTTGGAAGGATCATAACTAGGTGGGGTCATGAAGTCCATGGTAAACTATATATGAATGTGCAAACAAACAAATGCAAATGAGATTAGCAAGCAAATGGATCACTCCTAGGATGTTAAGCCTAAGTATCAGGAGCACTAGCTTTGATACCAATTGAAAAACACCTAGAGGGGGGGGGGTGAATAGGTGTAAGTGCTAATCTAATAAACTAAATGCAAACTAAGTGCGCTAAATGCGGAAGCTAATGCAAATTATGCACAAACTAATACAATACAACAAGTGTAGCCGAATTCCCCTTGCGAGGCTCTGGACTAACTCCCCTTGATTCCCCTTGAAATGGGTTGAGGTGCTATGCGAAGCTCTTGTTGGATGAGTATAAGTTAGGCACACACACAAGCAATCCAAGCAATATAAAATACACACAATCAAGCCAAGCATATAATAGATATGACAATAAGAGATGCAAGGCACAACACAAGCAATATATGATATGGCAATATGAATTATGCACAACACAAGCAAATATGGTATGATATGAAGTATGATGCTTTGCACAAAGTAAATGAGAGAGAGTTAGAGAGACAATGGGAGCAATCGCAAACAACGAGATTTGTTTCGAGGTTCGAGCACCTTGCTCTACATCCCCGCCTACACCACCGTGTAGGATTTCCCAATCCACTATAAGGAGTACCTAACTCCTCTCTCAACTTACAAAGCCACCGAGGCTACAACAACCACAATCCACAACACCTCTACCGAAGAGGCTCACAATCAACACTATCACCTCACACTTGAGGGATACAACTCAATCACCCGATCCCCTCTACCGAAGAGGGATTCACAAATAAAAGGGTGTTTACAACAAAGAGGTTTACAACAAACAACCTCAAACTCTTCTCTTTCTTTTTCTCTTTTCTTTTCCACAAAAACAAGATCCTAATAGTTTAGGATAGATGATATAGCTCAAGTGTGGAATCAAAGTGTTTTTGGAAACAAGCAACAAAGAAAAACTACTTGGGAAATCTCTTGTATATGATAGAAAATGAAATACCAAATCAAAATCCCAAAACCTAGTTTTCTTTGATTTTCCAAAAACCCAAAACAAATAAAGATGAGAAGTTTTAAAGCCCACAAACTCTTTTTAAAACTCTTTTAAACACCTCAGAAAACCAGTATTTTTTCTCTTAAAAAACTTGGCCAAAATCCCCAAAGAGATGGAGTTTATATAGGCCAAACAGAAAACTAGCCGTTAGAGCTGAGCTGGCAGCTCTGACAAGCGTCGGTCGACCGGCCCGGTCGACCGCCAACGGTCAGAAAAGTGACCGTTGGGCACTAGCGGTCGACCGGCCCGGTCGACCGAAACATCCTGAGAGTTGAACTCTCAACTCGGTCGACCGGTCCGGTCGACCGACTACAATGTGTAGCCAGCGTGCACGTCTGTGCACATCGGTCGACCGAGTCGGTCGACCGGCCACTTGGTGCGGTCGACCGGTCCGGTCGACCGAACTGGCCTAGCAGGCACAGTGCAGAACTGCACAGATACGGGATTTGAAAATAGGTCTTTTCACTCAATAAAAATCCCATAAATTCACAGTAAATCCACTAAATAGTTTTAATCACAATAAAACTGTTTTTCTAAAATATGTTTTTCTAAAACTTGTTTTTCCATAACTTCACAAAATACAAAAACAAGATATTTTGAACTTATTAAAGCATAGTGTGTATGGATATGATCCACTACACAATCATAATGAAATATCTATGTTTTTGATATCTAGCATATAACAAGGTTTTGGTTTAAAGGATATGCATGATAGAAATACCAAAAACCAACTCTTATATTTTTATCATAAACAAAACTTGTATTTTATCATACTAGATTTTTCAAAACATGAATAGGATAGTCAAAATAAGTTTGTTTAAAAATTAAGCATGCATGTATAGAATGAAGCAACTATACATATATCAATTTAAACTTGTTTTGATAAACTATTCATGAAAACCAAAACTCAATCATAAAACGTGTGTGATTTGTGCACTTGAGCATATCAACTAAACTAAGCTTTACAAATATGGATCTAAAACACAAACTCTAAACTAGATACCTAAGTCTTCTTGACGATCTTCGTCTCCAAGTAGACTCGGTCCAAACTCCGTGATTCTCCAAGTGCAAAGGTATGATCTTTAAGCTTTGGCACCGGAATCATCATGAATAGCTTCTAATCATCTTGTTGAAGCTAATCACCAACCTAATATCCTGTTAATGATCTGAAACTTAAAAACACAAGAATATTAGTAAACATAACTACATGAGTGTTGATCATCATCAAAACTAGAGTGGAAGGCCATTGGGCCAACAATCTCCCCCTTTTTGATGATGACAAAACTCATGGAGTTATATATGCATGGATTAAAGATAAGCTTCAAGGAAGCTCCCCCTTAACTCATGCATAGGGATAAACAATAAATATATGCAATGAATGTTAAACATGAAACATGCGTATGCATAAACAATAAATGGTTCTAGATATCAAATGGAATATTCAAAACAAAATAAGCTCTAGATACCAATTACAAAGCAAACTCTATATATCAATTAAACTTAATATTCTTGATATATTAAAACATAATATATGCATATAAAACATAAATACTTCTCCCCTTTTTGTCAATCATCAACAAAGGGGTAAACAATCAAAACCATAGATAAAATGAGGGGTAAAAATCTTTCTCCCCTTTTTGTCAATCAAAACAATGCAAACAATGTTCTCCCCCTTTTTGTCTAAAACAAAAAAAAACAAAATCAATAAGGGGTGACTACAAACATGATATCAATTAAAAATATGTCAATGAAGCATCTTGATACCAATAAACAAGAATCAATATATGTTATATGCTATATACATTCATGAAGAGGAAGACGCTAAGTTAGCTTCCCTACACATATGCATTACATGAAGAAGGGATGACAAGCCCCAATTCACATAACACATATTATGTAATGCATAAGAGGAGATGTGAAGCCCCCCTACACACGTATATCATATAAAGAAGAGTTGTCAAGCTCCTCAATTTATAATATACTCAACATGAATCTATATGTAAGAGAGATGTTAAGCTCTCCTTGCATATAGGAAATACAAATCAAAACTTTGAATATTTTCTTTAAACAAAATTTTGAAAATACCAATTGTACCAATTGTAAAACAACATAACAAATTTTGAATGTCTAAACACAAATTTTGATACCAATTGTAAGAATATATTTCATTTTGAAAATATATAAACAAATTTGATGTTGATATCATATGTTCAAAATAACAACTTTTGATCATAAAGAGTGGGAGTACAAATACCAAATGAGATACAAAATCAAATTTTCTCCCCTTTATGAGATACAAACTAAAGACATGCATAGTCTTGATAACAATTTAAAAGTAATCAATTTAAACAAAATTGAAACTCAAGCACTAGCATAAATACAAACATATATATGTATGAAAAATAGATACCAATAGAAATTGATATACTTGGAATTTAAAGCATACATACATACAAAACATATATGAGTATACAAGAAGATCAAAATGATACCAATTGAAAGAGTTCAATGATACCAATTGACATAACAATAAGTTCAAGTGTATACATCATATTATCTACCACCCAATCATAATTCAAGTTTTAAAGATTTTCAATTTAGGGCATACATGAACATGATCTCCCATCCTACCGCCCTTGGAAGGTAGGGGTTTTCAAAGATAGATTTGAAAATGTAGTTTTGTTTGAAAATCACTACCAAAATGAAGAACACCGCAACTAGTTAAATGGAAAACTTGTTAACTAGCACGAAATCCTTCAAGCAAGGAATAAAACAAAATTGAAATTCACATGATAATCATCACTCTAACCAATAAAGCATAACTCATGAGAATAAAACATGAGCAATAGATATGAGTGTACAAATAATATGTGAAGATCATAATCATGAAAAATATTCCATTAAGCTCAATTATTCCTAAAACATAATTCTATCAAAAACATGAAAAATCATATAAAACTCCTTATTTAATCTTCAAGGCATATGTATGTCTAATACAAGCTAAAATATACATACATATCCAAAACTCAACGAGTCCACTAAATGTATATTCATGAAGGCACGTGGCTCAAAAAGATGTATATGTATAAGATTAGTTTGAACTAGATAGACATATACATGAAGTTAAACATAAATACATGAAACATGAAAAACTAAATTTTCATCACAACAAATTTCATTTCAAGGTATATGTATGAATTGTCAACACAAGAAGTATACATACATATCCTTAAACACACTTTGAGTCCATAATAGATATTTGCATGAAAGGCAAATGACTCAAGGGTGTACATGTATATCTTCAAGTTTGGCAAAATACACATATACATGAAATGAAAACTCATAATCATAAAAAACAAATACCAAAAATGGAATACAAGTTTAAATGTATGAATCATCAAAAGTAGACTATACTAGCACATCTAATGGGTTCAAATAAGCAATCAAGCTCAACATATATAGATTTATTTGTGGCCCACTCTATGTACAAGTATATACTAGTCTTAAAGAAAACAAACATCTAAACATATATTCAAAACATGAAGCATCAAAACAAATATAAAAGTCATCATGATAAAACTAAAAACATGATTACTATGTAAATTCACATGTATTAGATTCATGATGTACATTATAGCTCAAACAAAAGTGAGAACACTAATTATGGGTTCATATAAGCATGTGTGTCTCAAATACTATATATGTATGTCAAGGATCTAATAAACATGGAATGAACATACTAATCCATAGACATCAAAAACATGCTATAAACAATGAATATTAAAAGCATGTAAATAAATAATACGGAGTTAGGAATCGTTACCAAAACTAGAAGGCAACTCTCCTTGTCTCCAAAACTTGGTGGTCCTCTCCACCATCTCTTCCCTTGAAAGTGATGCATCCAATAGATTTCCTTTAAGTCCGGAACGCATCCACTCCAAGGTGTCATCACTCTCACGTCATGTGAGAGCCCACACCTACATCAAAAATAATAGGAGGGGTGGTCTTTGGTACCCACATCTTGTTGGGTCCATGGGGGTTAGTCCCTTCTCTAACCCAAACAAATTTCTTTGCTAAATTAGTAGTATGTAATCTATCAAAACAAAATTAGCAAGGTGGCCCTTACGTCCACAATGTGTACATGTGTACACATGAGCATACATGTGATGGGTGTGTCCGTGAGGAGCATGTGTATGCCATGAAGGGTGTGCATGCATAAAGGATGGAACTTGTTTCTTTCGAACTAAGGTTTCCAACCGATTGTGGTTCAAGGCACATTGGCTCATAGTGGAGCCCAAACAATCAACCTTCTTCTTAAGCAAACAAATATCATCATTAATCTTAGAAGAAGAAGTGTGGCATGCAATAGGTGAAGTGTGTGATACTACCCTAGCATGGCAAACATGTGCATCAATCTTATTTTGCAAAACAATGTTTTTCTTTAAACACACATCTAAATCATTTGAAATAGAAATAATTTTATTTTTCAAATCAACATTCTCTTTTAAAACAAAATCAATTTTTGAAGACAAGTTTTCATTTTTCTTCAAAAGAACATGGCAATCATTTTTATTTTTCAAAACTCATTTTCTTTAAGTGCAAGACCAAGTTGAGATTTTAATGAATCCCTTTCATTAGCAATCTCCTCTTTCTCTTGCAAAACAACATCAAATCTAGATTGTAAACACTTATTTTCTTTTTCAATTCCTAGACTTTTCTTTTTCAAAATCTTATATTTTTCTATAAGTTTTTCACAAACAATTGAAAGTTCTTCATTTATAGCATGGACATCAATATGATCATTTGAAGAACTAGAACAATCATCACTATCATAGTGGGGTTCCGAATGTACCTCAAGGGAGTCATTCCCTTGGACCATGAAGCATTGAGAATCGGATTCTCCACTAAATTCCTCGGTTGATTTGGCACTTGAAGCTTGGAGGTGGTGGTTGTTGTCAATTTGTTCCACACTGCAAAGGCGGAATCAAAGTTAGTAACACATAAAGATAATCTTTAGGAAGAGTGCTTCTAATGGCCTCTAGGGCTTGTGCATTGGCCCCTATATGATTACAATCACCAAGATAACATCTCTTGGTGGCCGCAAGGAAAACATGCAAACCTAGGGTCTTTAGGTACATGGACATCCTATACTTCCAAATATCAATGTTGGAAGGATCATAACTAGGTGGGGTCATGAAGTCCATGGTAAACTATATATGAATGTGCAAACAAACAATGCAAATGAGATTAGCAAGCAAATGGATCACTCCTAGGATGTTAAGCCTAAGTATCAGGAGCACTAGCTCTGATACCAATTGAAAAACACCTAGAGGGGGGGGTGAATAGGTGTAAGTGCTAATCTAATAAACTAAATGCAAACTAAGTGCGCTAAATGCGGAAGCTAATGCAAATTATGCACAAACTAATACAATACAACAAGTGTAGCCGAATTCCCCTTGCGAGGCTCTGGACTAACTCCCCTTGATTCCCCTTGAAATGGGTTGAGGTGCTATGTGAAGCTCTTGTTGGATGAGTATAAGTTAGGCACACACACACAAGCAATCCAAGCAATATAAAATACACACAATCAAGCCAAGCATATAATAGATATGACAATAAGAGATGCAAGCACAACACAAGCAATATATGATATGGCAATATGAATTATGCACAACACAAGCAATATGGTATGATATGAAGTATGATGCTTTGCACAAAGTAAATGAGAGAGAGTTAGAGAGACAATGGGAGCAATCGCAAACAACGAGATTTGTTTCGAGGTTCGAGCACCTTGCTCTACATCCCCGCCTACACCACCGTGTAGGATTTCCCAATCCACTATAAGGAGTACCTAACTCCTCTCTCAACTTACAAAGCCACCGAGGCTACAACAACCACAATCCACAACACCTCTACCGAAGAGGCTCACAATCAACACTATCACCTCACACTTGAGGGATACAACTCAATCACCCGATCCCCTCTACCGAAGAGGGATTCACAAATAAAAGGGTGTTTACAACAAAGAGGTTTACAACAAACAACCTCAAACTCTTCTCTTTCTTTTTCTCTTTTCTTTCCACAAAAACAAGATCCTAATAGTTTAGGATAGATGATATAGCTCAGTGTGGAATCAAAGTGTTTTTGGAAACAAGCAACAAAGAAAAACTACTTGGGAAATCTCTTGTATATGATAGAAAATGAAATACCAAATCAAATCCCAAAACCTAGTTTTCTTTTGATTTTCAAAAACCCAAAACAAATAAAGATGAGAAGTTTTAAAGCCCACAAACTCTTTAAAACTCTTTTAACACCTCAGAAAACCAGTATTTTTTCTCTTAAAAAACTTGGCCAAAATCCCCAAAGAGATGGAGTTTATATAGGCAAACAGAAAACTAGCCGTTAGAGCTGAGCTGGCAGCTCTGACAGGCGTCGGTCGACCGGCCCGGTCGACCGCCAACGGTCAGAAAAGTGACCGTTGGGCACTAGCGGTCGACCGGCCCGGTCGACCGAAACATCCTGAGAGTTGAACTCTCAACTCGGTCGACCGGTCCGGTCGACCGACTACAATGTGTAGCCAGCGTGCACGTCTGTGCACATCGGTCGACCGGTCGGTCGACCGGCCACTTGGTGCGGTCGACCGGTCCGGTCGACCGAACTGGCCTGGCAGGCACAGTGCAGAACTGCACAGATACGGGATTTGAAAATAGGTCTTTTCACTCAATAAAAATCCCATAAATTCACAGTAAATCCACTAAATAGTTTTAATCACAATAAAAACTGTTTTTCTAAAAATATGTTTTTCTAAAACTTGTTTTTCCATAACTTCACAAAATACAAAAACAAGATATTTTGAACTTATTAAAGCATAGTGTGTATGGATATGATCCACTACACAATCATAATGAAATATCTATGTTTTTGATATCTAGCATATAACAAGGTTTTGGTTTAAAGGATATGCATGATAGAAATACCAAAAACCAACTCTTGTATTTTTATCATAAACAAAACTTGTATTTTATCATACTAGATTTTTCAAAACATGAATAGGATAGTCAAAATAAGTTTGTTTAAAAAATTAAGCATGCATGTATAGAATGAAGCAACTATACATATATCAATTTAAACTTGTTTTGATAAACTATTCATGAAAAACCAAAACTCAATCATAAAACGTGTGTGATTTGTGCACTTGAGCATATCAACTAAACTAAGCTTTACAAATATGGATCTAAAACACAAACTCTAAACTAGATACCTAAGTCTTCTTGACGATCTTCATCTCCAAGTAGACTCGGTCCAAACTCCGTGATTCTCCAAGTGCAAAGGTATGATCTTTAAGCTTTGGCACCGGAATCATCATGAATAGCTTCTAATCATCTTGTTGAAGCTAATCACCAACCTAATATCCTGTTAATGATCTGAAACTTAAAAACACAAGAATATTAGTAAACATAACTACATGAGTGTTGATCATCATCAAAACTAGAGTGGAAGGCCATTGGGCCAACAATCTCCCCTTTTTGATGATGACAAAACTCATGGAGTTATATATGCATGGATTAAAGATAAGCTTCAAGGAAGCTCCCCCTTAACTCATGCATAGGGATAAACAATAAATATATGCAATGAATGTTAAACATGAAACATGCGTATGCATAAACAATAAATGGTTCTAGATATCAAATGGAATATTCAAAACAAAATAAGCTCTAATACCAATTACAAAGCAAACTCTATATATCAATTAAACTTAATATTCTTGATATATTAAAACATAATATATGCATATAAAACATAAATACTTCTCCCCTTTTTGTCAATCATCAACAAAGGGGTAAACAATCAAAACCATAGATAAAATGAGGGTAAAATCTTTCTCCCCCTTTTTGTCAATCAAAACAATGCAAACAATGTTCTCCCCCTTTTGTCTAAAACAAAAAAAACAAAATCAATAAGGGGTGACTACAAACATGATATCAATTAAAAATATGTCAATGAAGCATCTTGATACCAATAAACAAGAATCAATATATGTTATATGCTATATACATTCATGAAGAGGAAGACGCTAAGTTAGCTTCCCTACACATATGCATTACATGAAGAAGGGATGACAAGCCCCAATTCACATAACACATATTATGTAATGCATAAGAGGAGATGTGAAGCCCCCCCTACACACGTATATCATATAAAGAAAGTTGTCAAGCTCCTCAATTTATAATATACTCAACATGAATCTATATGTAAGAGAGATGTTAAGCTCTCCTTGCATATAGGAAATACAAATCAAAACTTTGAATATTTTCTTTAAACAAAATTTTGAAAATACCATTGTACCAATTGTAAAACAACATACACAAATTTTGAATGTCTAAACACACAATTTTGATACCAATTGTAAGAATATATTTCATTTGGAAATATATAAACAATTTGATGTTGATATCATATGTTCAAAATAACAACTTTTGATCATAAAGAGTGGAGTACAAATACAAATGAAATACAAAATCAAATTTTCTCCCCCTTTATGAGATACAAACTAAAGACATGCATAGTCTTGATAACAATTTAAAAGTAATCAATTTAAACAAAATTGAAACTCAAGCACTAGCATAAATACAAACATATATATGTATGAAAAATAGATACCAATAGAAATTGATATACTTGGAATTTAAAGCATACATACATACAAACATATATGAGTATACAAGAAGATCAAAATGATACCAATTGAAAGAGTTCAATGATACCAATTGACATAACATAAGTTCAAGTGTATACATCATATTATCTACCACCCAATCATAATTCAAGTTTTTAAAGATTTTCAATTTAGGGCATACATTAACATGATCTCCATCCTACCGCCCTTGGAATGTAGGGGTTTTCAAAGATAGATTTGAAAATGTAGTTTTGTTTGAAAATCACTACCAAAATGAAGAACACCGCAACTAGTTAAATGGAAAACTTGTTAACTAGCACGAAATCCTTCAAGTAAGGAATAAAACAAAATTGAAATTCACATGATAATCATCACTCTAACCAATAAAGCATAACTCATGAGAAACAAAACATGAGCATAGATATGAGGTGTACAAATAATATGTGAAGATCATAATCATGAAAAATATTCCATTAAGCTCAATTATTCCCTAAAAACATAATTCTATCAAAAACATGAAAAATCATATAAAACTCCTTATTTAATCTTCAAGGCATATGTATGTCTAATACAAGCTAAAATATACATACATATCCAAAACTCAACGAGTCCACTAAATGTATATTCATGAAGGCACGTGGCTCAAAAAGATGTATATGTATAAGATTAGTTTGAACTAGATAGACATATACATGAAGTTAAACATAAATACATGAAACATGAAAACTAAATTTTCATCACAACAAATTTCATTTCAAGGTATATGTATGAATTGTCAACACAAGAGTATACATACATATCCCTTAAAACACCTTTGAGTCCATAATAGATATTTGCATGAAAGGCAAATGACTCAAGGGGTGTACATGTATATCTTCAAGTTTGACAAAATACACATATACATGAAATGAAACTCATAATCATAAAAAACAAATACCAAAAAATGGAATACAAGTTTAAAAGTATGAATCATCAAAACTAGACTATACTAGCACATCTAATGGTTCAAATAAGCAATCAAGCTCAACATTAATAGATTTATTTGTGGCCCACTCTATGTACAAGTATATAACTATTCTTAATGAAAACAAACATCTAAACATATATTCAAAACATGAAGCATCAAACAAAATATAAAGTCATCATGATAAAACTAAAAACATGATTACTATGTAAATTCACAGTATTAGATTCATGATGTACATTATAGCTCAAACAAAGTGAGAACACTAATTATGGGGTTCATAATAAGCATGTGTGTCTCAAATACTATATATGTATGTCAAGTCTAATAAACATGGAATGAACATACTAATCCATAGACATCAAAAACATGCTATAAACAATGAATATTAAAAGCATAATAAATAATATACGGTTAGGAATCGTTACCAAAACCTAGAAGGCACCTCTCCTTGTCTCCAAACTTGGTGGTCCTCTCCACCATCTCTTCCCTTGAAAGTGATGCATCCAATAAATTTCCTTTAAGTCCGGAACGCATCCACTCCAAGGTGTCATCACTCTCACGTCATGTGAGAGCCCACACCTACATCAAAAATAATAGGAGGGGTGGTTCTTTGGTACCCACATCTTGTTGGGTCCATGGGGGTTAGTCCCCTTCTCTACCCAAACAAATTTCTTTGCTAAATTAGTAGTATGTAATCTATCAAAACAAAATTTAGCAAGGTGGCCCTTACGTCCACAATGTGTACATGTGTACACATGAGCATACATGTGATGGTTGTGTCCGTGAGGAGCATGTGTATGCCGTGAACGGTGTGCATGCATAAAGGATGGAACTTGTTTCTTTCGAACTAAGGTTTCCAACCGATTGTGGTTCAAGGCACATTGGCTCATAGTGGAGCCCAAAATCAACCTTCTTCTTAAGCAAACAAATATCATCATTAATCTTAGAAGAAGAAGTGTGGCATGCAATAGGTGAAGTGTGTGATACTACCCTAGCATGGCAAACATGTGCATCAATCTTATTTTGCAAAACAATGTTTTTTCTTTAACCACATCTAATCATTTGAAATAGAAATAATTTTTTTTTTCAAATCAACATTCTCTTTTAAAACAAATCAATTTTTGAAGACAAGTTTCATTTTCTTCAAAAAACATGGCATCATTTTATTTTTCAAAAACTCATTTCTTTAAGTGCAAGACCAGTTGAGATTTTAATGAATCCCTTTCATTAGCAATCTCCTCTTTCTCTTGCAAAACAATATCAAATCTAGATTGTAACACTTATTTTCTTTTTCAATTCCTAGACTTTTCTTTTTCAAAATCTTATATTTTTCTATAAGTTTTTCACAAACAATTGAAAGTTCTTCATTTATAGCATGGACATCAATATGATCATTTGAAGAACTAGAACAATCATCACTATCATAGTGGGGTTCCGAATGTACCTCAAGGGAGTCATTCCTTGGACCATGAAGCATTGAGAATCGGATTCTCCACTAAATTCCTCCGGTTGATTTGGCACTTGAAGCTTGGAGGTGGTGGTTGTTGTCAATTTTGTTCCCACTGCAAAGGCGGAATCAAAGTTAGAAACACATAAGAGATAATCTTTAGGAAGAGTGCTTCTAATGGCCTCTAGGGCTTGTGCATTGGCCCCTATATGATTACAATCACCAAGATAACACATCTCTTGGTGGCCGCAAGGAAAACATGCAAACCTAGGGTCTTTAGGTACATGGACCTCCTATACTTCCAAATATCAATGTTGGAAGGATCTAACTAGGTGGGGTCATGAAGTCCATGGTAAACTATATGAATGTGCAAACAAACAAATGCAAATGAGATTAGCAAGCAAATGGATCACTCCTAGGATGTTACATAAGTATCAGGAGCACTAGCTCTGATACCATTGAAAAACACCTAGAGGGGGGGTGAATAGGTGTAAGTGCTATCTAATAAACTAAATGCAAACTAAGTGCGCTAATGCGGAAGCTAATGCAAATTATGCACAAACTAATACAATACAAAAGTGTAGCCGAATTCCCCTGCGAGGCTCTGGACTAACTCCCCTGATTCCCCTTGAAATGGGTTTGAGGTGCTAT